>VZTM01002612.1:174168-188044 GCA_013400555.1 Jacana jacana | reverse complement strand
CCACTCCCGCCCGCCGCTCGCTGTTGCCCCGCCGCCCCGCTCACCCGCAGCCGAGCCGCCAGGACGCAGTACGGCGCCATTTTGTTCACTGACAAAGATGAAGTCGCGCTCCGATGGCGTCACGCCGCCCCTTTCACACCTCCGGCGCGCGGGACGGGACGTCGCAGGGGCGGAGGCGCCGGGGGGGCGGGGCCTCAAAGGTCCTGGCAGGGAGGTAGTCGCACCAAGAAGGCGGCCACCGCGGGCCTTCTCCGGGAGGGAGAAAGTTAACGGCGGAGCAGCTCCGTCAAATTGAGTGTTGTCGACGGCCTTTCGTGCCGTCGTGTTGCGGCGTCCCCGCTGCGGCTGGCGCTTTGGACGGGCGCTATCCTCACTCCAGCCAGGACCGGCGTGCGGGCGGGTCAGAGGTCAGCGCGCAGGGCGACCGCGCCGGGCGGGTGTTCGCGTCGCTATGGCCAAGCACCACCCGGACCTCATCTTCTGCCGCAAGCAGGCGGGCGTCGGTGAGTCCTGGAAGGGCCTCCCGTCCCCCACGTCGCCTCTCACCCTTCTCTTCGCTGTGGGGGCGAGAAGCGGGGTGGCGGGCCGGCCGTTAGCGGCCGTTGGGCGCCTGCGCGTGGCCGTTAGGCCTGTTGGGGGGAGGGGCGCCCGCGCAGCTCCTCCCTCTCTATTTTATCCCGCTTTTATTGGGATGTTCTCTCGTGTTTTATGCGTTCTTCCCCTGGGATGGAGTGGGGGCTCTGTAAGGAAGTCTCCCGGCCTTGAGTTCGTCAAGGGGCGCTTCACTCTGGGGCCCGTCCTACGGTGCAGGCGCTGCGGGGCCTCTCAGTAGAGGGATGAGTAGAGCGAGTTAGCGCCTTCCTTACAGTCCCCTCTTCCTCTTCGTGGTGTGTGGGGAGAGAGAGAGAGAGGCAGGCGGAGTTGCTGGCTGTGCGCGGAAAGACGCGATTTCCATTTACTCGGGTTTACTTCCGTCGCGTAGGCCGCACCAGTGCAGCCAGGAGAGCCAGCTGGAGGCTTCAGCCAGCGCTGGGAGCATCTTTCTGGCTGCAAGATAAAGCTGTTTTCCAAGTCATACCTGTAGATGGATAGCGAGCTTTGTTCCTGTCACTGGGGTCTGAATTTGCCCTGTTTGGTCTTTAAAAAGTCTGATACGAGATTAGAAGTTGAGCGATCGCTTCCAGATTTTTTTCTTCGCTCCTTGGAAAAGCAGATTAACGTGATGTTTTGGGAAAAAGACTGTAAACACAAAATATTCTGCTGCTCTGCCTGTAGGAAACGTCTTTTTAGAATAGTGAATGCAGCTAACAGTCTGCCTGCTTTGAAAATTCATTTCCAGCCTGATGAATCCCTTGACCCACAAACTTCAACTGAACCGCTATTTAGTCTTCGTTACAGCTGGACATCTGCCCTTTAGAACTTGATATTTATTGCATTTATTCAAGTTCCCTGCATCGTTGTTGTGAGTTTCCTACTCAAGAGGCAGGACCCCCAAGATACTTCTAACTACCTTTGTACTCTGAAGTGAAGAACCTACTTGGGCGGCCTTAAGTAGAATAGACACTTGGATGAGGGTTTTCTTGGTCTCATTAGCAGCAGTGTAAAAGCTATGCCAAGGCTCACATCTAGGATTTCCTTCACAGAATCACAGAATGTCAGGGGTTGGTAGGGACCTTGAAACATCATCTAGTCCAATCCCCCTGCCAGAGCAGGAACACCTAGAGCACATCACAGAGGAACATGTCCAGGCGAGTTTTGAATGTCTCCAGAGAAGGAGACTCCACCACCTCCCTGGGCAGCCCCTGCCAGTGTTCAGTCACCCTCACTGGGAAGAAGTTTTTCCTCGTATTCAAGTGGAACNACCCCAGGATGCCATCGGCCTTCTTGGCCATGAGGGCACAGTGCTGGCTCATGGGCATCCTGCTGTCCACCAGGATCCCCAGGTCCCTTTTCCCTACGCTGTTCTCCAGCAGGTCATTTCCCAACCTATACTGGTACCTGCGGTTGTCCTTGCCCAGATGCAAGACTCTACGCTTGTCCTTCGGTCGGGTACACTGGCTGTGTTTGAAATGGAATAATGAGTGTAGATTTTCTTACTGTCAGTGGATGTCATTGCACATCCAAACTTTGATCTTGGTAAACGTCTCCAGGAGGGTAAATATTGTTTATTGAAAATATGTTTGTATTTGTGCTCAAACTGTTCCTGGGGTTTGTGGCTTTTTGGTTTGTGGCTTTGTGTTTGTTTGTTTTTTTCAAGACCGCTTACTGCAAAAGATAATTGTTTGATGTTCAAGCTCCGGCTTCTGCCTCAAATACTTATTTTTCTTTTTATCCTTACAGCAATCGGAAGACTTTGTGAAAAATGTAAGTATGGCTTCTACATGCAGTTGCTTGAGAGCATGGTTTTGTGGTTAGAGTGTACAGTGTGGATGTGGGGGTTTGATTCTCTTCTTGCTTTAAGCACGAAGTTGATGTCCCTCTTTGAGGTGGGAAGCGTTACTTGTGCCTTGCAAGTGTAAATCAACGAATACTGAGGAAGTCACGTGCCCAAATAGTTTGTCCCACAAACGCGTGCTGTTCTAGTGTATGCGCTGACGGCATTTTCGGTAGCTGAGGCTACAGTGACTTCTTGATTGATTCTTTATGATCTCTAATACAAAACAATAGGCCTGATCATTTCCAAGCAGGAAAAAAGATGCATTTTTGGAAGGTGACTTTTTCACACCTTGTGAAAAAAGGTTCCCTTCAGCATCCGGGACGATAGGAAATGGCGGGGGCAGCATCCAGGGCAGGAGCAGAAAATTTCCCACAGAATCAAATGCCAGTGCTCATCTGTAGGAGAAAGGGTATGATCTGTCTTTGGATCCTTTGTAGGGGAACAGAACGGGTAAGATGACTAGTTTGAGTCAAAAATCGTATGAAAGTAAGCAAAGTGAGGAGAAGCACCGTCTGAGGCAACAAGATAGTTTTCAAGAGCACCCAGCAGCAAAACAGTTTCCCATTGGTGGTAGTTGAGGGCTGTCACGCTGGAGATTTAGGAGCAGGTTAGGTGAGCTGTTTGTGGGAGTCAGGATTAGAAGCCTTGGGAACTGGTAATAGGATATGAAGCCTTTCAGCCCTAGGTCAGCGTTTTGGATAAGGTCCAGCACAGCAGAGGCTGTCAATGGCATCTGATGGCTGCTTGCCTGTATGATATGAGTACTTGAGTTTCACTCAGTTCCTTGTGAGAAAGCAAGAGCAACTTTTGTGAAATGGCTGTTTATGCCAGCTTGCCCTTTCTTTGGCCTTCTCACAGATGAAGGATTAAAAGGACCACGAGTACAATCTCTTATCTCATCTCTTTGAGGATAGTAACTCCAGACTTTTGTTGATGTGACACTGTGGGCGAAGCTTACACTGCTGCTTCTGTGTTGTAGGTAAGGACACTAGTCCTGTCAGTACAGTATTCTTTCACAAATCAAAAATTCAGGAAAAGCTCTAAGGTTCTAGAGTAAACGTAATGGTGTGATCTAAGCATCTGGGCAGGTGTTGGCTAATCAGAGAACTGACTTTGGGTTTCTTCTCTGATTGTGAGTGCATGATTTAAAAAAGGCAAAAAGAACTCAAACATTGCAGGCTGCTGGCTCTTGTTCTTCTCAAATTTTGGGGGCAAATACAAAGTTTCACCCTGGGGCTTGCAAGATTACTTTCTGCAGTTCAGTTGTATTGCCTTTGAGCGTACGGGCGAGTTCTTTGACTGGGAAGCTTTTCCTCTTCCGTGTTGAGTGGGGGGTAGAGGAGAGGACGTTCTGTGTAACCCCAGGCTCTGCTGTACCTGCAGGTGACGGCAAGTGCGTGATCTGTGACTCCTACGTGCGGCCCTGCACTCTGGTGCGCATCTGCGACGAGTGTAACTACGGCTCCTACCAAGGGCGCTGTGTCATCTGCGGGGGCCCAGGGGTGTCTGATGCCTACTACTGCAAGGAGTGCACCATCCAGGAAAAAGATGTAGGTTGTCGTCCAGTCTCCTGTTGAATTGGTTATGTCTTTATTTAGCAGCCGTGCTTATCTTTAAAGGGGCTTGGAGCTCATGAAATTAGTGCTGGGACATGGGACGCTTGGAATCCACTGCCAGTGTTGGCACTGGTTTTCGTTGCCCTGTACCTTTCTTTCCTTGTTGGTATTTCCCTGTGTTTGCAAAGCATATTGATGGATTGGAGCATTTTGAAGTTTCCTAACTCTCTTCATCCTGAAAGACCTTTGCAGTGCTTGCTGGCCGTTCACTTCCTCCCCACGCTGCCTGTAAGAGCTTGAAGTCGTTGTCTTGCTAGATCTCTCAGCCTCGGTTTTATGAGGGTCGGAGACGTTACAGACACTGCAGAGGCTGTGGTAGGAGCAGCACCTCACCATGAATCCATTATCAGCTGCTGATGTGACCAAGGACACATCCAGTACTGTAAGGCCTATGGAATCACCACCTGTGTTTTCCTTTGGCTGAAAACGTTACATCTTGGTGTCCTGTGTCTGCACCACCAGTTGTGTTTTTACAAGTTTAAAGTTTATTGTATAAATTTCAGGAGGGCATGATTTAATCTTTTCAATTATTTTCTGGGATGGCCCGTGTTGTAGGCATCTCCTTTGCTGCCAAGGCTTTTTGGTGTAATGTTCCCTTGTTTCTACAGTTGGTGATGTTTAGTCTTCTTGTGCTGAAAGATAGACAGACACTCGCTATGTGAAACGAGGCAGCTGATCACCCCCACAAGGTATTTGTTAATATCCAACACAATGAGTGCAGGATGTGAAAAACTGCAAATGAAGTGGTAAAGAAGAGGTTAGGGAGAATCAAGAACACGATGGTTATAGTTGTAATATCCCCCAGAACACAGACCCTCTGCTAAAGGTTGTTTGGGTTTCAGTGCTCTGCAGGTGCCATTTCCAGCACACCCTAATGGCGGTAGAGAACATGCTGAGAGAATGGTTCAGATTGATTCAGGGAAACATGCTTAGCTGAGTGAGTTTCTGGTTTAATTCTCTGCAGTGCCTACGTTTTCTGTAGAGGTCTGCAGCTAAACACAGGACAGGGGCAGGTCCTTGTCTGAATTTAGTCATTAGATCTGACAGGACCGTAATCTTTCTAATTATCTAAATGTGGATACAAGTGCTGTGATGGTGATGCTGCCTCCTACTTTGGAAATACTGTGAGAAGCAGTAGTTCTGTTCACTTGCCTTCGGAACCAAGACACCTGACTTGGTAAGTTATGATTACAATAGGCTTTGTTTTATTTTTACAAATCCATGCTGATTCCCAACAGGTGTTTTTCATAACCTAAGCTCACCTGTAGGCTATCTTGTCTGGTTCAGATGTGAAATAGCCAGCTGCTCTACAAGGGAGGACTGTAAAAATGTATGGCTGGAGGAGCAGAATGACCAGTCAGAACAGAGGTATTTTGACAGCTGGGTGAAGGCTGCTATGGGTGAAGACAGTTGCTCTGTACCAGCAAACTCAATTGTTAGGGATTATTGCAGATGTGAAGTTGCAGATCTGAAACCTCAAATTTGACATGACTGACTTGCAGGACTGAAAAGTGCTGGCACAGGCGTAGGGTACCCAGAATGAGAAGTGTGCTGCCTATCACAATTACGGTAGTTGGTGCTGAATAAGAAAAGCAGATGGACACAGCTCTATACCTGAAGCTCTAACACTCCAAGGTTTCAGTCACAGCCCTTCAGTCACCCTCAGAGAAAGACTGAAAAGGATAGTGAAGGAAGAAAGCAAACACTAAAATGGAAGGAGGAGGCAAATGCTGTTGGGCATCAAGCGAAGGGCCTGGTTATTCTTGGTTGGTTTGTTCTGATGGAGGGAGGAATTGAGATATTGTTTCACCCTACTCCTGTCTGGGTAAGGGCCAAAATCCCGCCTTGTCACCTAGGACAGCTGTGAGTTGCAAAAAGTAGTATTTCCTTGGGGACAGGAGCATGCACATGTGCTGCCTCCTTAGGAGGAGGTGGAAGAGTGAACAGAGCCCTGCAATAATGCTGTCAAGATTGTCACAGGCTCCCTGGCTCGTGGGAGGCAAGGCTTGGAAGAGTCCTACTACTGAGGTTCAAAATCAAATCAAGATACAGCAGCTAGAGATGGGTTGTGGCAGGTGTATGGGGGAGGGATGATTTCTTCTTCCCCCCCACCCCTCAGTTATTTCCACCATGCAGACCATCCTCACTGGGTTCCACCTCCTGCACAGGAGCAGGTATCAGTGGGGCAGCTTGGATGCAGTTTCTACAGAGGCTGACATCTGCCCAGAGGCTTTCTAAATCTGATCCACTCTGGCTTACACAACAGCCAAGGACACGTGTTTCTCTGCCTGCTGGGCCCTCACGGCTGCTGTTGCCAGCCACAACATTTTGTCCTCAATAGTTATGCAGACATTAGGCTCAGGTGGCCCACGGACATACGTTCCCTGGTACACCAAGAGATACATCTCGCTGATTTGTGTTAGCAGCCACATTGCTGAGCTGGGTCTTCCCTGCTCCCCTTCTTGCTTTTCTTGTGACTTTTTTCTCACCATGTACTGGAATTTAGAACTTAACCCATGTAGCTGCTGTGAATAGCTGTCGTCTCCCAAGATGACCAAATGGCCTTGCGGTAATCAATCCAGGATGCAGGAAACCTGAGATTCAGTTGTGCTGTCACAGCCGAGAGGAGTCCCTAAACACAAACATGGTTTGGTGACATGTAAAGCAACAAGATTCTTTTTGGCTAAGGAAGGGAAATGTTATTCCTCTGGGCTCTCTAAATCCTGTGTATCCTAATTTAGAAAGAATCCAGTCTTGAGGCACCGAGCATCCTTTTCATTAAACTGCTGGTGTTATACGAGCTGTTTTCCACCTTCGCCCTGAAGAAGAGAATGTCCTAGAGTAATGTTATAAAGGCATCTGTTGTCTTCTCTGTTCCAGTCTTGCTAACCTGAATCAGAGGGCAGTTTGTCTGCACAGGTGTTTAAAATGCGTGTTGAGGACAGGGTGAGGAGCGTGGAAACCGAGAACCTACTAGAACTGTAAGTGATGATGTTGTTCTGTTTGCCCATCTCCTAACTTGCATTCTCTTTTCTTCTTACAGAGAGATGGTTGCCCTAAGATAGTCAACCTGGGCAGTTCCAAGACAGATCTCTTCTATGAAAGGAAAAAGTATGGCTTCAAAAAGAGGTGATCCTACCCGTACGTGACTGCACCTCCTGTCGGGTTGGCAAGAGGGTCTTGGAACATCTCTGGACTCTACTATTACTGAAAACCAGTTGATTATATTTTTCTAAAGCTGTACAAATTCAGTAGTATTCTTGGGCTTGGAGAAATAGCAGACGGAGTCGGGACTGAAATCTGATTGGAACTGACTATCAGAGCAAATATGGATTGCTATCTCTTGCGTTTTCAGAAGCTCTGCTAGTAGCTGCCCCAGCTTGCTATAAAAATCCTGGTCAATTGTCTGAAATTGCCCCACACATTGCTATTGAAGAACAGAGAACTGATCCCTTGTGTCTGCTCCCCTCTTCCTTCTTCCAGTATATTTCCATGCTGCCCTGCTTTGTAAGGAACCTGTTTATTGCTGGTGCCTTCCTAGGGAGAGCACAGCTGTTCCATGTTTTCTTTGACAGATTAATCCAAGGCCCTTTCTTGTAACCATTTCTGTAGGATGAATACCAATAAAGCTTCTTTTGCATTGGTTTGGGTTTTTTTGTTGTTGTTAGGTTTCTTTGGCCTTTTTTATATATATATAAAGTATTCTTTTTATATATAAAAAAGAAGATTCCGTGATTTCTCTCCAATTCATTCTGTGCCTAGCCTCTCTGGAGCTTTCTGGGGACACACAGGATTAGCCCAGCTAGAGCTGCACAATGGGTTATCTGGTTTCTGACAGTGGCTGCTTATGGCCATGTGACCTTGCGGCAAGGAGCTTGGGGGAATGGCCATCGCTTTTGTCTGCCTGTGATCCCAGCCGCCGATCACTTTGTCCTGTAGCGTGAGGATCGCTGAGCTTGTAACCCTTATCCTGGCTAATACGGCTGTGCGTGTTGTTTCACCATCCAAACATCCAATCCCTGTCTAAAACCTACTAAGCTATTGGACTGGCTCTCCTGTTCTTGTGAATAAGTTAAAGCCTTCCCTGCTGTAACTGGAAACCGACCATTGTATTCTAGGCTATCAGCCCTGTGCCTGCTGAAACCCAGAGGCTGCATGTTTGTCAAATACCAGTACGGGCTAAAAGCAGTCTGTTGGCTCAGCAGAGATCTGGGCATGGGTGCTTTTTTTTGTGGAGGCGGAACGGAGTTCCCCACTAGTAGGTGCATTCCTCAGATGGTTAAACTGGAGTCCTAGCTCAGTGCGCCCCGTAGTCCTTGAAGTCTTCATAGCCCGAGCAGAGCGTGTGCTACAGTAACTGGATTCTTTTTGCACACTCTCGGGGTGCAAAGCCTGTCTTGTGCCCTGTCTGGGATTTCAGTTGTTCCCCTGAGGCTAGTACTGATTCCTTTCACTCCTCTCCAGCTTAAATGCTGCTTCTACCTGCTCCAGCTATCTAAGTGTTTAGGATAAGAGCAAAAACAAGCAGACAAGTTGTGATCATCCTCCCTTAAAAGTCATTTCTTCCTGCTGCAGCTGGCTCTAGCTGTGACTGGTCCTGCAGCCATCTCAGCTGCTCCTCCCTCTCCTCCCTGCAGCTATGGATGCTGTCCGGTTTCTCCTCTGAGCTTTTCACAGTCCTCAGAGTACCTGTAATGTCTTCTTCCCTGTGTCAGGGTTCCCTAGCACAGCTTCTGATTAACTTTTACCAACGTGGCTGCCATTTGCCAGGGTATTCAGAGCAAACTGGTGCTCTGGTTCCAGCAAACCCGCTCTCTCAAAAATTCTACCTTGAATAAGCAGCTGCCGCTTCTTCCTGACTGGGAAGCGCGTGTCAGAACCGTTACCAGCCACGTAAACTTCTGTATTTCTTTAAAAGCAGGTCGTTTCATGCAGATTATTGCTTTTGTGGTTTTTGGTACCTGGAACTTATCGCTTCAACTGGAATTTACCACTTGCTCTCAGTCGAGCTGCTCAAATCATCGCACTAGAAACGCACAAGATTTGTACGGGTTTCTTTTCTTTTTTTCCTTTCCCGAAAGTTTGTAAGATAACAAAAGTTGTCTGGTCGGGGTAGAGGGAAATGAAGTTTGAATTGTTTCTTTTGTCTCGGAGTTACTGCCCCTGGAGCAGAGACCCCCTAGAAGATCTAATTTTAGAGCAGCCCTCGATCCCTGATGGCTTAGCAGTCCCAGGCTGGCAGGGGTTGCTGTAGAGACACAAGTGTCCCCATGCCTTCCCCCACCCCCAAAAACGGCCGAGCGTACTTACTTTCTTGGCACTCTGGATGCCCTCCCTCTGACTGCTGGGTGTCTCGGTCCAAACGCTCTGGCAGCAACGAGAGTTAAGCTGCCATTTCTGGTTGTTCTGAGTCACTGGGCAGGTGGAGAGAGGGAGGGACAGGCTTTTTCCCCTTTGCCTTGTTTGCTCAGATAGCTCTGGGGAGGACGCCAAACGCTGCCGGTGCTCGGATCAGTTCAGCGCCGTTGCCTTTCTGGTACTTTCGGAGCAGGGATGGGACGTTGCCCTGAAGCTGCTAATTCAGACAAGGGTAATGGACACGGTTGGGCAGCCCAGAAAAACCCATCCTTGCCTGGGTGGTAATGACTTCTGTTCTCCAGCAAATGCAACCCAAGCAGGGCCCCTAGAGATCTGCAATATTTCTTACCTAAATAGATTTTTTGGGCGTTTTCTTAAAGTACTTGTCCAGTAGAAGGAGATTTCCTGGCAGTGCTGGAGACTGGAGCACATGCTAAAAGGGTGAGCTTTCCTGCAGGGGGAGAATGAGACCAGACTGTCCTGCTACTGTCTGCCTGCCAAGCTCTGGAAGGGCTTCATCAGACCTTGGAGCCTGAAGTAGGCTGATTCAGGGGCTCCCTGGCTGCCAGCTGTGAAGCACTTGCTTGACAACTGCAAGGAAGGTTAGGAGGAAAGGAGGGAGGGCTATGTCTCTGCGGCAGCTGAACCCCCATGGTGTTGGCTGCAAATCTTAATTGTGTGGAGCTAAATGTGTCTTCCTGCCGTTACTTTTTCTGGGTAGGGTTATCTCTTTGTTGTCTTTCCCCCCATTTCTCGTTTTTTTTTGAATCAAAAGGATGTTATGAAACCAGTAAAAACCATCATTTTATTTCAGATATTTACACAGAGGGGAAAACATGGGACCTCTTGGCCTATGAAGTAATCGGTCTCTTTGTTGCCAGTACTAGCAAGGCATTGCTGCCTCCTGAAATAGAGATGTTCCCTCCTCCTATACGCCTCTTCAGCTACCAGCCCCAGCATCGTAACCTACAGCCAAGCTCAGCAAATAGCTCCGGTCCCTTAAATCACCTTAGAACCTTGTCTTGACAACACACTGGAGCCTGAAGCCTTACCTTTCTTTAAAAAAAACCAAACAAATCACAAAACAAACAAAAATAAACCAAAGGTGGGCCAAGGCTTTGAGGTGGCCAGTGAGCTTTCCCTGTGGGAGCTGCCTAGACAGAATCCTGCTTCTGAAACCTCATCTGCCCAGGGGAGCTCTTATTTTCTCATTATGGGGATCAGCTGGAGATGTTGTTTGCCTGTTTCAATGGCGGGGAAAGAATTTTTCATTTCCTTGAGGTCGGCATGTGACTCGAATGTAAAGAGGATTCAGGGTATGGCGGTGTTAATTACGCCCGATTATAACCTGACTGCCCTTCCTTGGCATTAAATAACCCAGACAAACGAGCTCTGCCCCGGTGGCGGCCCGGCGATCCCTGCCCACACGTGATTCGGTGGCTTGGCTTTGACGTAGCAGCCACAGGGCCGAGAACGCGTGAGCGAGCGGATACCGTGACAGGGTTCCTCTGCCTGCCCACATACCCCAGGCCACACCGTAATTAAAGCAGCACGGTCAAGCCCCAAGTATTTTAAAGAGCCCTCGTGCGTGACACCCTCTTAGTAACACCTAATTAAAACAACAATAGAATTTTAGAAATGTAATTGCCTTTTTTTCTTTCTTTTTTTTTTTTTTTTTAAATCCTTAACGATGCTAAAAATAGTGCAGTTATTTGAATTTCCCGATCCCCGGCCGACAGCAGCGTTTTGTTTCCAGCAGAGCAAGGGGGTATCAGGGAAAAAAAAAAAGAAAAAAAGGGGGGGGAAAAGCGCTTGCTTTGCTTTTGTAACTTCATTCCTTTTCATTTTGGAGTGATGAAAATAAGGCTGCTCATAATAGCTCTCATAAATCTTCTCCTTCTCTTCCTCCCCCTTCCTCCGCGGAACTTTTGAAGTTGTTGAATCTTGGTGTTTTTTTATAGGGAAATTTTTTTTTTAAATCAGTGGGAAAAGGAGCAAGGATGATACCGTAGCACTGGGGCTACTGACCCACGAGGTGCTGCTGGCTGGCTTCAGAAGAAGTTCTCTTCAAAGGCGGAGGCAGCACCTATGGTGAAGGGTTCCTGAGAGAAGGAGGACAAACCAAACCCGAGAAGATGCCGAGGATCTTTGTGGAAACAGGGCGAGAGAGGAGTTTTGTAATATTTGCGCTTGGGAGACGGTTGCTACAGAGCACTATTGAAGCAGAGGGACACGGAGCAGCTCAGGACACGGCTGTGGTCTTGGTCGCTTTGGAAGATCAGTAATGAATTGAGCATTCAAACATAACTGTGTTACTGAGATCTGATTCCTAAATGGAACGTGACTCCATGAGGGAACTTTTCCCAGGAATTCTTGAGAATTTAGACAAATGAAACAGGGCCTGCCATAGTGCTTTCGTCATCCAGACTGGTTCTACCTCCCTGGTCCAGTTGTGCCAACGCTGAGAAAAACTGGGAGAGCCTGGAGGTGCTGTTCTCGGCATCCCTTCTGCTTCTTCAGAGCATCACTTGGATTAGGACCTGCAGACAACCCTTTGCGAGTAGTGTTTCTCCAATGTGACGGCCCCGGGGACGCTGATCTCCACGGCCATCCGTCCCCAAGGGCAGCAAGACACCCCCGCCTTGCGTCCCTACTCTCCCGGAGCCCACGGAGCTGTGAGACGGGGGCGACCATAGCAGGGTAGGCCGGAGCTGCCACGGCGACTACAACTCCCAACAGCACCCACGCCGCTCCCGGAACCACCCCCCGGCGCACACCCCCTTTAGCTCACTGGCTGAAGCAGCCCACCAATCCGGAAGCGCCGCCGGGTCCCGCTAGCCAATGGGAAGGCTGTTGCTAACAAGCCGCAGTTATTTTTAGCACGGCCGCCGCTCGCGCACCTTGCGGCTCTCTCGCCTCCGCCGAGCCGGCCCACCGCTGAAGGCGGAGGTGCACAGGCGTTTGGTGACCAAATAGTCCTTCGGGAAGCGGTGTGCGGAGGGTGGGTCAGTTGCGACCTCCCAGCCCCTCCCTGGGGTGGCACCGGCAGGCCGCGCTCGGCCTCGCCCCCTTGTCCGCTGAGGAAGCGTCACCCGTCCGGGATGTCCCGAGGGGTTGACAGCGAGAGACGGAGCCGGGGGTTCCCCTTCTCACGTCCTTGGAGGCGCCTCGCCCCCGCGGGGCTCGGGAAGGCTTCGCCGGGGTCGTGCGGGGCGCTCGTTCTCTCGGGAACCCGTTTCCCGATGATACCGTCCTGCCGCGGAGCCGGGGACCGGCAGCCCCAGCCCCTCCCGGAGTGCTTGTGCTCAGCACCTGCCGTGCGCGGCGGGGGAAGAGAACGCCGGCCGGTTCCTTCTCTTCCCCGCTCCCCTTCCATCCCCTCGCTGTTCCACACGTACCCCACCCCCGCCATCCCCTCAGCCTAAACCGCTTGGGGAAATCCTCAAGTCAATCCTCATCCCCGCTAAGCCCCCCCGCCCCTCCCTGGCCCCGGTGCCCGGTGTCGGGGCGCTCCCCGGTGCCAAGCGGCTGGCAGCGTCCCCCGCTGCCGAGAGGTGTGGGTGGGGAAGAAGGGTAATTAACCNCGTGAGTTGGCTCACTTGGGGCCAGGGCGCGGGCGGCTCCGGGCCGGCGGGGCGACGAGTTGGGCGGTGGTGACGGCGACACAGGCACCGGCAGCCGCACCCCCCCACCACCACCACTACCACCGCTACCTCTGGGCGTTCCGCGCCACCTCCGGCCCGCGTCGCAGCTCCCGGGCCCGCCCCGCGGAGGAACCGCACCACCGGGGATAAGGCGAGGGAGGGGACGGGACGGGGCAGAGACCCGCACGCACCGCCCGGGTTCCGCCGGCAGCGCCCACGGCCCCCGACAGCTTCTGGCCCTGGAGCCGAGGACGAAGTAAGTGGGACCGGGGGGATGGCTTCCCTCCCGTCCCTTCGCCTGGGGCCTGCCTCCTCTTTGTGGGGCTCGGCCTGAAGGGGCTCATCGGCCCCATCCCCACCCGCGGGTAATTTATCCCTCACGGAGCGGCCGTGGAGGAGGGTGTTAATGAGATGTCGAAGGGGGAGGGTGGGTGTTGAAAGTCATTGGGTCGCTGAAGCTTCGCGGTGCCCCGGTTCACCATTTTCTTGCCCCCTTCCCCGCCCCACTCCCCGGCTGGCGGGGGGGCGGCTCAGCCCCGAAAAGGGCCGGCCTGGGTCCGGGGGCGATAGCGGGCGCCCTGAGGGCTACCCGAGGTGGGGAGGTCTGGGGGTGCTACTGGGGTGTCTCCCTTCCCGTATGGTGAATCTAGCCCCCGCCGGCTCTGGGGGGTAAGGGTGGGGGGGGAGCCCGGCGATAACAAAGGCACTGCCGGGGCTGGGCTGGGCGCCGCCTGACCCTCTTCCCGGCGGAGGGGCCTTGTCGCCCTCGTAAAGGCGGCGGTGGAGGGGTGCCCCCAGCCGAGGTGCCCTTTGCAGGCACT
>VZTM01002612.1:148817-161650 GCA_013400555.1 Jacana jacana | reverse complement strand
GAGTATTGTGTCCAGTTCTGGGCACCTCAGCACAAGAGAGATATCGAGGTGCTGGAGCGAGTACAGAGGAGGGCAACAAAGCTGGTGAGAGGCCTGGAGAACAAGGCTTATGAGGATCGATTGAGGGAGTTGGGGTTGTTTAGTCTGAGGAAGAGGAGGCTGAGGGGAGACCTCATCACTCTCTACAACTGCTTGAAAGGGCACTGTAGAGATATTGGTGCTGGTCTCTTCTCACGGGCAATGAGCGACAGAACAAGAGGGAATGGCTGCAAGCTGCAGCAGGGTAGGGTTAGGCTAGACATTAGGAAAAAATTTTTCACGGAGAGAGTGGTCAGTCAGTGGAATCAGCTGCCCAGGGAGGTGGTGGAGTCACCCTCCCTGACTGTGTTTAAGAGCAGATTAGATGTGGTGTTGAGGGATCTGGTGTAGGGGAGAACTTGTAGAGTAGGGCTGATGGTTGGACTTGATCCCAGGGGTCTCTTCCAACCTAAATGATTCTATGATTCTATGATTCTAAGTGAGGGGCCATGGGCCCACAGGAAAACTGGGGGTGAACCCAAAGATCTGATGGAGGAAGTCTGGGGTTTGCATCCTCGCGGGGGGGGACAGACTGGCAGCATGGAGGAGGGAACGGAATGACAGAGATATCTGGCAGACCACAAACACAAGCCAAGGCAGAACTGAGAGGAGTAGACGGAAGGAGGACAGCACCTGGAGACATCCAAGGTCACAGGGAGGCAAGGGAGGCTGCAGCTCTCCTCTTGCCCTCACCACCCAGTGAAACGGTGTGTGTTCCTGGTGACCCAATGTGGGTGGCAGCTGCGTAGGCCTCCTCCCTGGCCAGCACAGCCCAACCATAAACCTCCCTGTCCCTGTTTGACTCCCTGCTTGTCACACTCTCATGCACGATTGTGCCTCCCTCTGGACTGCTGCTGACATAGTGGTTCCCCTCTGGGGACATGGCAAGCTCTCGCAGGGCTCCTGTGAGTCACAGCACTGTAATTGCCTCCAGCACAGATGTGGAGACGCCAAGGCTCGGGGAGAGTCCGTGGCTTCACCACACTCATGGGGAGCACGAGTGCCAGGGCTGGTCTCCCCTGCCACCTCACACTGATCCCACCAGCACCAGGAGCCACTCCAAATGGGAAAGATGCAGAATGATGCAGAAGGACAGGTTGGAGACACACCGGGGGAGGACAGCTCATCCCTCACAGCCACGCCATTGCCAGCCATCCGCTGAGGAAGGGAAAGGGCTTGACAAACCCAGATGAAGATAGGATCCAACAAAACAAACCCAGAAAGGGCACAGGTGGGCTGTGACGCACCAAGGCAGAGCTGAAGGTACCCAGCACTGCTGAGGAGAGCAGTCTTGTTGCATAAGCAGTGGCTGTTGGACAGGACATTGAACGCTATAACCTACAGCCCAAGTGCTAACACATCAGCACAGGGAATCACAAACTGCTGATTTTTTGCAAACATAAGCAAAGAAACTTTCTTGTATTCCAGATTATAAATCACAGCACAGATCAAGTGTATAAAGCCACGCAAGAGAGACCTCACTTGGCCCTTCAGGCTGGACCTTGTCCATTGAGACTAACTGGCCGGTACAAAGCCAGCTGAAAAAAATATTATTTTACTCTGATAAGATTTTATTTTTGGCCTTGGAATCATTCTCTTCTCCAAAGGCACAGTGATCTTAGAAAAAGATTATTTTCTTTCACGGAGATACTTATTCTAGAATTTTTTTTAACCAATCACAGCACAGCAGTAGAAACCTTTCCAAAGCCAGTAGTTACTGAGATGATAGTGGGGACTTAATAGCTCCATTGCAAGTAGAGAATAATGCAACACCTAACCAACAACCAACACATACTTCATCAAAGTCGTATTAGACCAGTATTTATTGCAGGAAAAAGCCACCAACCACATCTCTTTGTCATACAGATACTCAAGCACACAGACCAGATCACAGCTGAGGAGATTTTCCTCCTACTTCATATTTTTAAGAGAAAAACTCCAAGCTTCCCAATATGCAGCCTAAAATGCTACAAAAGGACCTGAGTTTATCCAGCCTTGGCCCCTGTGTTGTACATCATGGGGTGCCTGAGACCAAAGCGCCAGCTCCTCTGGGCACGTGGAGCTACGGCTAAGAGATACTGCAGGGATCCCTGGGTCTTCCAGCAGCACCCCACTCATCTCTGCCCCCTGACACTGAGCTTTCCTGGAAAGCTGGATAAACTGGTTGAACCAGGTTGTCTGAGGACCACGACAAGAATCTGTAAAGCATCACAAGGAAGTGGAGGTCTGTGTTAGTAACTGTGTGCTGACCCTTCTCTTGCCTGGCCAGTAGAGCTTCATAGTCCAGAACCGGTTAGGGCTGGACATCTTCCTTTAACATACCTGGAGCGTCCTGCAAAGTTGTGTAAGTGTCTGCCATCTGCCCCAGAGCTGCTCTGCCCACATAGGGCTGCAAGAGCTGGTGGGAGCTGCACATTGCCATGAGGAAGCCACAAAAGAAAGACAGAGCACACCAGTGGAGAAGCTCATGTTGCCCCAGTGGTGTGGCAAAACGAATGGCTGAAGTCGTCTTTTGGCTTCCACAGCCTGGGAGGTAAAAGGGGGTGGGGGAGGGATTCTGTGTTTGCCTGGTTGAAAGACCCCGTTCATTTTTATCCAGTGAGACTTGTTGACCTTGACAGACCTGGGTACAGGGAGCTGGCTGTGACCTCACAAAAAAACCCAACCCTCCCCATGTATTTTTCTGTGATACCACTCTGCTGAGGAAGGTACCACTAGCAAAGGGACCCCCATTTACTTCATTGTCTTTAATTTTGCCCCTCTCCCTGCAAGGTCTGCAGACAGAAAAGGGTCTCCACCACAGGCTGTGCCTCTGTCCTGCCAGCCTGTCCTTACTCTCCTCCCATGCCTGGTGAGGTTAATGGTTGCCCTCTTCTTCACCTGAAAATATTGGTAGGGGAATTACTAACTGCTGCTCCTGAAGAGAGCCACACTTCCTCCTGGAGATAATTGTTACTTGGCAGAATCTTACTCATTTTGTGGTGACAGTGGTTGGCTTTCCATGCTCTGCCACCAGCAAAGCAGGACCATGGCTCTCCACTTCACAGCCACTCAGAAGCCTCCTGCCCAGGGGCACAGTCAGCTTCATTCCTGCCTGGAGCCTGCCCTGTCAAAGCATTTCCTTGTGCTGGGTGGATGCTGGTCTCTTCACACCTTTTCAGGCAAATCAGGTTGGACCTCAGGGAGTTAAACCCTTGTGCTGGCCCACAGCTGAGTCTGCTCTCCCTTCTGGATGCTCTCCACCAAGTGGGCTAGAAAAGGCGAACAGATGCAACCACATCTCTATAATGTTTGCCATTACATGTACCCGCTGCCAGCGGCTATAGGAAGACCCCAAGAGTGTGGAAGTGTTTCCCAGCTCTCTGGCTATGAGACCAGCTAATGCCACCATGGGTGCTGGTATTCCCCAGGTGGGAGCTCATCCACCTGGGGAACTTGGGAAGCATCCTTCTCTAGAGCTTCTTCTCCCTGACCGCTCTATCTTTCTTCCTCCTAATTATTTTCTCTAAATGCTGTGGTCTGATCCTGGGAGCAAACATCAGCCGGCAGCAGGGTGAAAGGGAGAGTTCTGCCAGCAGTGTGCAGCAGTATCTCTCCTCATTAGTACCTTGCCTTCTGCTGAACACACATCCCCCCTGTGCCATTCACTTGTGATTGTCTTGGTTCCCTTTTTTCCCTACCACAGCTCCTCCCAGTCTTCTCCACTTCCCACACATGCCCTGCCTGGCTGGCAATGGCTGACCTCCGTACAGCAAAACAGCATTCGCTAAAATATCTGCATGGGCACGTAGCTGTGGTAGCTCGTCACTGCATCATAGCACAGGGGACTTCAAGCACAGCAGGGGCACTGGCTCGGACACTGGCACATCTTGGACCAGTTGGTTTGGCTGGCAGAGGTGTCCCAGCTCTGTTAGGCACTGCTGCAACAGTCCAATTAGTCGTTCAGGTGTTGCCACAGTCTTTGGCTAGGGCCCAAGAGCTAATGACAGAGCAGGTGGCAGATGGGAGGATTGCAGAAGTGTGGCTGGAGATGAGGGGAGCTCGTTCTGAACAGCTTGTTGAGACCAGTCTCTGCTGACCAGCTGGGATGATGGGTTTTGCAAGGTGGATTCTTGCTTTGTGAAAGACTCCAAAACGCCCTTCAGCCTTTGAAGGATGCTGCAGCTGCATTTGGCTCTGCTACCCCTCCCAGGATGTCCAAAATTATTCTGGGATTACTGGGGTGACCAGACCCATGACCACTGTTTTACAGCAGGAGGAAAACTCATTGTCAAACACCCAGAGGTGTTTAATCAGGAGCAAAGTGGCAATGGGACATTGACACACCATGCATGTTGATGCAATATGATGACAGAGGGGCATAAATGTCATTGTCTGATGAAAGACTGCTTTGTCCTACCAAACTCCTGCGCTGTGTGTCTACCACAAATGGCCTGAGGCACTTGGGAACTACTGTCCCCAAAGCAAAGCTGCGGAGGGAAGCCGGGAAGGAGGAGAGGAGAGGTTGAAAAGTGGCAGTGGAAACTGTACAAGTGTATGGGCAGAGCAGAGAAGAACATGCAACTTGACACGCAGCAAGAGCTTGAGGAGATTTTTCCAGGCACGTTGAAGAACTGGTTAAAAAGAAGCTTAGAGCTATGACCAAAGAAGCTGTTGATGCAGTCTGACTCCTGCTGTGCTTACAGAAGCAGGAGTTGGTATATTCTTTGTAGGCAAACAGGATTATGTCAAACCACCTAATGCCATCATTCAGTTCGCTTACTAATGGAAACATTGAGTACAGGCTAATTGCTCAAGCCGAAGGGAGGCAGGTTTTTGTGATCACCACGCTGTGTTATCTGTGAGTACAAACTGCTCCAGCGGTGTGCTGTACAACGCAGGAGTATAGACGCAGCTCTGCTTGCTCAAGCGCACAGAGGAGCCAGGGTACAGGAACCCTCTGAATCTTCTCTGTCCTGAGCTCTTCTTGTTGCTGTCCTTTCCCCAGAGCCTGCTTCTGTTGTGCTTAATATCAAAGTTGACTTCAGTGGGAGCGTTATGGCCCTCGGGTGTCAGCCCCCGAGTGGGCTGCAAAGGAAAGAGATCCAAAAGTCTGCCCTTGGGTCTGTATCCACATGATGTTTTTCCCTCCCCCGTGGCTCCAAAACCACCTTCAAGGTCACCCCTTGCTACTGGAATAGAACCCCATCTTGTGAAGGGCTGTGTGGCAGTGGGTGTCAGGGCAGCCATTTTACACTAATAACAATAATTTTGTACTAATACCGTGTCACGGTAGGGAAGACAGAAATGACTAATTAAAATGTTGGGGAGATAGTCAAGTCATGAGAGCATTACTCAAGTGCAATTTAGCTGGGAAGCTGCGATTTGCAGCTCTGCTATTACAGAAATACCACAGGACTTAATTCACCAAGACATCGTTGTCAAGGTACCGGGTTATCGTCCCACCTGAAGGCAGGTCCAGGCTACCCACCACCCAGCCTGGCCACTGGGTCAGAGCTACCCACAGAGTGTGGTCTGGCTCCCAAGTGGTTGGCGCTGGTTCCAGCAACCATCATTTTTTTCTGGCCTAATACCAGGCAGACCCAAGATGTCTCGGCTTGCAAACGGACTCGTAGCTCAGTGTGGCCTTGCTCTAAATCAGGATAACACTATCAGCAATGGGAAGTGGAATCCCAAAACCCTACTGTTCCTCGAGTAAACACTTCTTCACGCCCTATATAATTTTCCAACTGTTCTTCTCTCTCCTGGCCCATCTCCACAAGCTCTAATGAAGAAGATGATGAAGAATCTACTTCATAGTGAAGGGAAAGACCCGAGGGGACAGCTTAGTGCTTGTTAACTGGGGGTCAGGCCAGGCTCAAAGTGGACTCTGTGTAGCCCCTGAGTGTGTCCCATCACTGCTGCAGTGAAGGTCCCAATGTGCACAGGGACCTGCGGCACATGGACTTCAGGCAGTAGAGAGAAGACAGGCAATAAACATCAGCCTCTACAAGCCTGATGCAAATTAGCAGGAGAGATGGTGCATGAAGCACGTGTTTTAGCAGCTACAATCCCTCCCCTGCTGTGTCGGTCCCTGCTTTTACAGCTGTAGCAACAAGTAGGGGAGGTCTCGAGTAGCGGAGCTGTGTAGGAGGAGGGCTTAGCGGAGAGAGGTATGAGCTGCAGATGGGCTTGGAGCCCACGGTCTCGGGTAGAAAATGGTGTTTGGGGCTGTAATATGGTTTGTAGGAGTTAAAGGGCTCTTTTATTGACAGCTCCAACCCTGCTTTGGCTAGTGGCCACCACTGCCTAGTAAATGGATGGGGAGAGAAATGAGGCAGTGGGGGGAGAGGAGGAAGGACAAGGAAGAGAACAGAGGAAAAGGAATGTGAAGATCAAAGTTTGGCCAAAAGCAAAATTAAGTGTAGGAAGCAAAGGAGATGGAAGGAGAGGTAATCAAAGAGTAACACAGGGGAGAGGTAAAAGAGAGGCGGCAGCCCTTCAACAGGCCGGAAAAGGGAGGCAGGAAGGAGCAGAGTGTGGAGAGGACAGCAGGTGCCATACCTAGCACATTTCTCTCCTACTGTTGCTGGTTTTTTGAAAAGATGAGCCTGACTTTTTCTGGAAATGCTTAATGAGCAATTAGCACCAATACTTTCCCCAATACCGTCCCTTTTTGTGATGCTTTGAAGCTAAATGACATATGTTACAGTAGAGAAAAGTGATCCTGTGTGGGCTCAAGGAGGCATTGCACCCTTGTGAGAAGAGGCTCCCAGAGGGGTTTATGTGGGGCAAGGCTTGAGCAAGAGGCAGCAGGAGCAGCCAGGCTCTGGGGAAGGGCTGTCTGGGTCCCTGGGGGCCCAATCCAAAGAAAGGGAAAGCTGTGGACACATACTGGCAGCTCGGTGCCAAAGAAAATCATTTTCATGGGGAAACACAGCTGAGATCTTTCATATAGTTGGCCTTTACACGGTCCCCCTGCAAATCTCTGCTCTGCTCTTTTAGCTCCTCACCACTGGCTGACAATGTCGACGTCACACTCACCAGTGACACCTCCTTTTCTGCACACTGGAAATGCCTGGTCTCTCCCCAGCTTGGCCGGCAGCAATCCCTCAAACCTCCTGCCAGGGTACAAGGTGTGAAGGGCTGGCAGTTACTCCTCGCCTCAGTGGGGCAGGACAGGGTGGCTGTGCCTAAGCATGGTGTGTGCCCGGGGCCTCAGTCAGTGCCGGCAGGATGCAGGGGGAGAATGAGCTTCCCCCAGCCTGGACTCATTCATAGGCCAGCAGCCTCGCAGCCGGTCCGGCGGAGCGATGCGGAGCCAGGAAGGACATACAGTGGGACTTACTCATTGCTCTGGGATGTCAGTCCTAATGGAAAACAGCAGGGAGTAGTTAGAATATGCCGTAAATATTTACTAGCTAAGACATCTATTTCCCCAAAGGTTGTTCGAAGTCTGTAGCTGCCTGAGGTTTCCTGCACCAGCACCAGGAGAACCCAAGCATCATCCTAGCCCCATCCTGTGGCCCCGGGTCATTGCCACCCACGCAGCGGGTGGCTGTATGGCTGCCAAACTAGCCCCAGGCCTGCCGAGCCCCCAGGTGACAACACGGTCACCTCCTGTGAGGCACGGCTGGTTTGTGGTTATGGAAATAGTTTAGCTTTGTTTGAAGCAGAGCTGCGTTGCGTTGTCCTCTCCACTGGCTGGCAGGGAGGAGGGGTGGGGGGAAGAGCCTGCTGAGAAATGCCAAGGTTTCCTTTTGCTCCAGGAGAAGTCGAGTGGGGCTCGGCGTTTCTTTCCTCGGCATGCAAACCCCGGGGTCCCACAGCGCTTTCCTCCCCAGCCTGCACAGCGCAGGCACGTGGCTAGCGCTCAGAAGACACACTTTAAATAACCACACCAGGGTGACTCATGCCTTACCCAAGGCAGTCTGGCTGCTGGCGTATAAAGCATGAAAGCCGGTGATCTTTGGAAGAAGAGAGGATCCTACAGCGAGCAGACATATGGCTCAGTTCCTGGCCAAGGAGGCGGGAGGGGTGGAAGCATTGCTAGATGAGGTGGGCTGGGAGGCTGAGGCTCACAGGCGCAGAGCGGTGGCTTCCCCGCCACTGCCCAGCTCTGTTGTCCTGACATGCTGCCACATGCACAGCCCCTCGTCTCTACAGCCCCTCGTCTCTGGAATTTCCCCGAGTCAGCAGTTTTTGGAGCTCAGGGAGGTAAGGAAAAGGCATGCAGTAGCAGTGCCCAAGCCTAAGCGTGGCTGACATGGAGGGCATGTGGAGCGCTCTTTATGCCCTTTGCAGCCTTTGGCCTGTAGCACCAAGCAGGTAAACAAGGCTAGACAGTCCTGATGGCTCCAGCAGACCTTCAACTTTCCCTCAGGCACTTGTATCATCTTCCATTTCCCCGGCCCTCATCAGTGCCAGCACTGCCCTTCTCACCTGCCTCCCTCAAAACTCTCCCTGTCTGTTCAGACTCATCACCAGCTCCCCTCAGCACTGTCCCTCCCTCCACCGCCTGTCTCTCTCCTCTTCCCCCAGACCCATCCTCCCAGGCCTGACATTCACCCCTTCCCAGTTTCTAACCCTCTTGGGGAGCTGCTCCACAACCCCCTGTCCTCCTCCACTTCTCTTCCATCTCCACACCCCTCCTCCTCCACCACCTGCAACTATATCTTCTCCTCTGGCAGTCACTCCTTGGGACCTACTGCGGTGTCTCCCACAGCCCTCCCCACAGCACCCCGACCTCTTTCCACAGCCCTTGGCCTCAGAAGCACCACAGGGAGCTCGGCAGCTCCTGCCTGCTCTCTGCCAGCAGCCCGTATCGAGAGGTCAGACTTTGCCTTCGGGCTGCACCCCGCTCTCTCTCGCCTCCTCCCCAGCCGGTGGCTGCGGCTGGGTTGCCCCTGCCAGCCAGGCGAGCTGTTTTCTCCAGCCCAGAGGCTGTTTCCAGGGCCCAGCCTCCTGGGAGCTGCTCATCAGCTTTGGTGAGGCAGCGTAAATGCCACGTCCCTGCCTGTTCCGGGCCCGAAGCGATGCCCGCCTGTCTGCCATTATGTAAGGCACAGCATGTACGGGAGCTGGGAGGCCTCAGGCTTGCTTACGCACCATGAATGACAGCTGCAAAAATGAGATGGGGACTATTTTTACATCTTCCCCCCGCCCTCCCTCCTTCTCCAGCTCTTCCCCGCAGCCCCAGCCAGCCTGTGCTGATGTCCAGACCTGACCCTGTGGGGGCAAAATTGGTACTGCTCCTGGGCTGTGCCAAACTGGTAGTGCTGGGCAACACGTTGTCCTGCCATGGAAGGACATGAAGCGCCTCGGCGCAGGGCTGGTGGTACCGGGAGGATACATCCTTTTCTAACCCTCCTTGCCCATCAACAGTCCCTTGACATCCTCTCCTTCACCTCTCATGGCCCTTCTTGCCAGCGGGACCGCGCTGCCCTTTTCCTCCCTCCAGCCTTTCCCTGTAACTTTAGAAAGGTCATTCCCTCCTCCCTGAGCCATGGGGTTATCGCAATTCCTCAGAGCAGAGCGGAAGGGATCTCGAGGAGGGAAAAAAAAACCCTATCTTCTCATGCAGAAACGTGATACCCCAGCACTACCCTCTCCCTCAGAGCAAGGGCAGGAGACAGATGGTCCAAGCAGGACTGTGTAATGTCTCGTCTCCCCCTGAACTGGCATGGTGACCGGCAGGGGAGAGGCAAGGAGGATGAGGAGCTCTCTAAGAAAGAGGCAGTGTCAGTCACAGCGAAAGGAGAGTTGTCAAAACCAGCAGCGTTTTGCACCAGAATGCTGTAAGACAGATGCCTCTCAAGTCAGGAAGAAGATTTCCCATGTGCTGCTGCTCTGGCTCGGAATAAACATACTCAGTTGAAGGCTAAGCCCAGCAAAGAATTGTCTGGAGAGACCAACAAGTATGAGGTACCACTTCACCTGGCATTTTAAAGATGCTGGTCTAGACATCCCTCCTCAAGAAGGATGGATCTGACCTGCAGCAGGTAGAGAGCAGGCTCGTGAGCGGTCATTGTGAGTGTGTGGCTTGTTTAAACCTGAACTGTGAGAGGCTGAGGCAGGGGGCAGGACCCACGCGTCATAAACACATGCTAGGGCAAAAGCCTAAGTTGTTCTCCTAAGAGCTCATCTGGATCACAAATATATTTAGACTTAAAATTAGAAAGAAGTTCCCAGCCAGCCATGGTATAAACTTCTGCGACAGCCTGTCAGGCTGGAAGGTGGGCAGAAGCAGCCTAATTTGGAAAGAGATCCAGCCGGCTGGTAGTTGCTGCACGGCAGGAGAGGAGGGAGCCCAGAAGGAGCCATACACGTATCTGAAATAAAGCCTGCAATCATGTCCCCACAGGGATTGGTACAGAGCTGAAACATCAATGTGTTGCATGCTCTTTAAGTTACACGTTATTAATCTGCTTCGGGGTCATCCCAGGTCTTCGCAGGGGCAAGGAAGAGGTCACCTCTTTTCCTTCTGGGTTTTTAGGAAATTCTTCTGTTTCCTTCACTCTCTGTCCAGCACTAGCCACAGGGTTGGGGTGAGGCAGGGAGGAGGAACAGGGGCGCTCCTGCTGCTCTTAGTCATGCTTTGGGTGTGTTGGTTTGCCTCGCCCACAGGCTCAAGACAAAGCCAGCTCTAAGGCCAGGAAGGTATTTCCCTCAGGCTTAGTGTGCTGGGGCAACCTGGGGAGCTGGAGATGTTGTCCACTGCAGAAAGCAGTGCCCTTATGGGACTCCTTGGCTGCATTCTCCTTGTTGCAGTAGCCTGGGGATGCTCCAGGCACTTTTCCTCTCTCCCACTTGCTCTCTCAGCTGTATTTGTATCTTCAGGCTTCTGTGGAGCTTCACCATGGGAAGTGAGGGGGTGCCTTCAAGCTGAGGTGGTCAGGACGTTCCCTGGATGGTCCCCACATGGCTGGGCCTGGGCACTACACTATGGTGTGTGCAGGTCAGAAGGACAGGAGTTAAAGTTCCAGACCTACGTTTCCATGTGACATGGAGCCTACGTTACCACACTACCATGACAAGGTCCCCAACCTTGTGACCAGCATGCCAGCTATTTTTGCCTGCTCTGAGTCCTTAGTGCCAGGAGCAGCTGAACAGATCCTCAGGCAGAGCCACCTTGAAGCGAGAGCCTTGATTAGGGCAGTGGTGGGGTCAGTTCAGGAGACTGTGGAGAGCTGTCAGAGGACAGCAGATCACTCAGCAGGAGGATTAAGGCTGCCTCCTCCAGCCTCTCACTTCTTAGACTTTACTCTCAGGCCATGACTTTGTCCCACCCAAGTCCTTCAGCTGATCCTCGTTGTTGCCCTCCCACTGCAGAGTTATCCTGGTTTGCTGTTGGGCTGCGGGGATCAGGACAGAGTTGTGCTTAGTGCCAGGCTGGAGGAGGGGTTTTGGTGCCTGTGGTTTTGGGATGAGGGAGAAGAGGGGCCTTGAGGCAGGTAACAGACCACGGCACTGCTGCTGGCTGCCAGACCTGGCCTGGCCCAGGTGGGTCATAGAACCTATCAGTACCATGTTAGAAGGGACCTCAAGGATCATCTGCTTCAAACTTTCTTGACAAAAGCATGGTCTAGACAAGATGGCCCAGGATCCTGTCCAGCTGAATCTTAAAAGTGGCCATTGATGGGGAATCCACCACTTCACCTGGGAGATTACTCACAATATTCATTATGAAAACTTTTCCTCTTGTGTCCAATCAAAACCTTCCCGTGGAGTAACTTGTACCCATTACTCCTCCTCTTTTCCATGAAACTCCTCGTAAAAAGGGAGTCTCCGTCTTCTTTGTAGCCACCCTTTAAATACTAGAACACGGTGACGAGGCTCCCTACCTGAGCCTTCTTTTTCTCAAGGCTGGACAAACCCAATTCTTGCAGTCTTTCCTTATATGGCAGGCTTCCTGGTCCTTTCATCATCCTTGTTGTCCTTCTGTGGACCTTCTCCAGCCTGTCTCGCCTATCTTTTTTGTATAGCAGGGATGAAAACTGAACACAGTATTCCAGGTGTGGCCTGACAAGCGCTGAGTAGGGCACAACAATGACTCCTTTGTCTCTGCTGGTGATGCCCTTGCTGATCCACCCAGCAGCCTGTTGGCTTGCTTTGCTGCAACAGCAGCACACTCTTTGCTCCTGTGGAGCTTGTTGCCCACCAGGACCCCCAGGTGCCTTTCCACGGAGCTGCTCCCCAGCCAGGTAGATCCCAGCCTGTGCTGCAGTCCTGGATTATGTTTTCCCAGGTTTGAGACCTTACACTTGCCCTAGCTGAACTTCATAAGGTTCTTGTTAGCCCACTCTTCCAGCCTGTCCAGATGACTCTCCCTGCCAAAGTGTCTACTTCCCAACTTAGTTTGGTACCACCAGCAAATTTTGTCAGGGTGCACTTGATCCCATCATCCAGATGACTTACGAAGACATGAAGAGGATGGCCATGAAGATGACCATAGGGCTGGAGCACCTCTCCTATGAAGACAGGCTGAGAGAGTTGGGGCTGCTCGGCTTGGAGAAGGCTTTGGGGAGACCTTATAGCAGCCTGCCAGTACCNCCGGGGCCAGCGGTGAGGGCTCGGTGGCCGCTCGTCGGGCTGGCAGCAGCCCTGCGGGGGGAAAGCTGCTTGTGCCAGACCGCCTGCTGCCTCCCGCCGGAATCCAGCCGGGCCACAGGGAACGGGCGCCGGCACAGCGCGGCTCGCTGCGCCTTGGCTACAGCAGGGTTCTTCACAGCTGGATGTGAGGGACGAAGGCGAGGACAAACTGGGGAGAGAAAGGG
>VZTM01002612.1:126505-148551 GCA_013400555.1 Jacana jacana | reverse complement strand
ATGCCCCATCGCTGGAGGTGTTCAAGGCCAGGGTGGGATGGGGCTTTGAGAAGCCTGGTCTGGTGGGAGGTGCCCCTGCCCAGGGCACGGTGGGTTGGAATCGGCGATCGTCCGGCGCGATTGCCCCTGCCCGGATCCGTCCAGGCTCTTCCCAGCCGGGGCCGCCCGGTGTGCGCTGCTGCNGCTACAGCAGGTTTCTTCACAGCTGGATGTGAGGGACGAAGGCGAGGATGAACTGGGGAGAGAAAGGGTTTGAAAAGCCTCCCTTTCCCCATGGGCAGCCCTGCCTGTGGCACACACGTACTCTGAAGCCTGGAGGTGCCCGTGATGAAGGGCACGGGGGAGCGACGTGCCCCTCCGTGACCTGCAGCAAGGAGACACATCACCCTGATGTGGCTACAGAGACAGGGCAGATGGTGCTCAGCTCCTGCAGCCACCCAGGACCCTGCTGATCCCCTAGACCTCAAGGCAACATAAACCCAATTTTTCTTTCAAACATGTAGGGACTGCAAATATCCAAACCCTCTAGAAGCGCTGCTCAAATGAGCGCCCTGGCAAGCCCTCTGCTCTCCACACACTGGGGAGGTCCTGCCTGGTTCATTGTCCCAGTCTGGGGGCACAGCCTTGGCTACCCTGTGGAGCACTGTGCAGAGCCCTCCTTTCCCCAGGCCTAGTCTCTGATGGAGACTGGCTTTCTGCTGCTGACCAGCAGCCTGACCTCCCTCCCTCCCACCGAGATGGTGGCACACCATAGCCAACATGATGCTCATCCCTTTTCAGGAGCCATCCTGCATGAGCGGGCCTTGATAGTGCAAAGAGTACTTGGGGCAAATCTACTTGTCCCTAGCTCTGCCAATCTCCCTGATCTCAGAGATTCTGATGGGTCTCATGCTGCACGAGGCAGTGACCATCTGTGACAGCTCCTAGGTGTTGAGAAGGGGTATGCAGCAAGTCCCCAGACCTCATGTCCTGCAGTAGGCCTGCAGTCTTGTAGCTTGGTGAAGCCAGTCTTACCTTCAGGATGAGATGGATTTGGAAATGGTACCTTTTTTTTCTGAGCTGCTCAGGGGACCATGAACACCCATTGCTTGCTGGATTGAGGCAGTCAGGGAATCTACAAGAACGTCAGGAGGCTACTTCTCAAATTATGCATTTTACTTTTACAGATAGCACATAAAGCCTTGGGAGCCACCAAGCAGCCAGCTGGATAAAATGAATGTGTGACAAAGACTGAAGCTGGCTGAAGCAGCTGCTGTTTGGGAGCCACAGGGAACTGTCTCAAGCATGAGTGGGTTGAGAAGCACAAAGTCTAGAATGGGGCACTGCAGGTGCGTGTCCTATTGCCACCCCACTGCCACCGTGGAACACAGACATGGACCTGGCTCAAAAGCTTGCTGCTCCGGGGCTCAACCAGGGCCGGGGTGCTGAGCCCGCTCTCGCAAGCTGGAACCAGATTTCATGATTAAAGCATTCAAGAGCCGTGTTTGACCATAAACTTGTGATCAAGCACAAGAGGGAAAAGGTACTTGAGCTCACCTCTTGCCACTTCTGGAATACTGCCAGCACCTTTCCTCTCTATTCCACCTAGCTACCTCCCAACCCAGCCTCTTCTGTCTCCTCCCCTTTCCAGAGGGGAGGAAGGCTGGTCCCATGTTGCCCTTTTTGCAATTACCTTAACCACCAACTTCTGGCTTGACTCCCTCACACTCAGTATTGCTCCTGGTTTCCTTCTACTGCCCTCTCACTCCTCAGAAGCCGGTTCACATGTCACATAGAACACAAAAAACACCATTCCCACCTGCCCTCCTGTTGTCACAGGCTGGACATCTGGGGCAGCTCAGAAGACAACTTCTAACTCCAAGACCTCTACACAGCTGCAACCCTTGCCCCTCTGTGTGCCCCCCTTCCAAGGCAGGAGAGGGGTGCCAGTGTCCTACTACAGGCAGGGGATGTGCTGGCTGGTGGGTCTGGTACATATACAGGATCTCCAGAAATAGAATCATAGAATCATTTTGGTAGGAAGAGACCCTTGGCATCATCAAGTCCAACCATCAGCCCTACTCTACAAGTTCTCCCCCACACCAGATCCCTCAACACCACATCTAATCTACTCTTAAACACAGTCAGGGATGGTGACTCCACCACCTCCCTGGGCAGCCCATTCCAGTGCCTGACCACTCTGTCTGGGAAGAATTTTTTCAGCCTAAACCTACCCTGCTGCAGCTTGCAGCCATTCCCTTTTGTTCTATCACTAATTACCCATGAGAAGAGACCAGCACCAACCTCTCTACAATGTCCTTTCAAGTAGTTGTAGAGAATGATGAGGCCTCCACTCAGTGTTTCACCCATACTCATGAACTGGTACTCCCACCCTGTTGCAGGTTCTGCTACTTCCCAGGTGTGCAGCAGGCTGCCTCCCAGCTTTGCAGATGGACAGAGATGGTGTTAGCCTGCTCTTCAGTTGCCTTCATTCCTTCCTGCTTGAACAGTCACACAGGGCTACGATGCCACAGGATGTCTGAAGGGGAATTCAGAAGCAAGTGGAAGCTGAAACCACTTTTTCAAACCTAGCCACCCCATAGATTTAGCCTCCCAAAGCCCAACAGTCTCCCCAGCTCTAACAGAATTGCATCATTTGAATGCCACTTAAGACAATTAAAATACTTTCTCAATGGCCGTGGCTAGCCAACAACCACAACTGACAGCAGGCAAAAACCCAGAAGAGCTTGGTGGATGCAGCTTTCACACATTTCTCTGCCAAGGCATTCCAGTTGCCACTATGGAGCACTGAAAACTAAGCAGGAGCCAGATCCTTTTCCTACCCCTTTGTTGATCTGCTGTAGCCAGGAGAAGTGAAAACAAGTACAAATGCACTTGAAGTCCTGAGGTCAGCACATCCCCCCTCGACACACAACAGGAAGGAGGTTGAGTAAGAGGTTGCCATTTTTTCCATTGCCATCTTTCAGATCACCAGTGGCCGCAAACGGGAGAACTTCCTGAAGGGAACTGGTAATACGATGTGCAGAGTTAGCAGGTTTATGAACTCGCTCCACACCCATCCCAGAGAACATACAACCTCTCTGAAAAGAAGGCGCTGTAGAGGAGGCCTCTTGTCCTGCCGCCAGCTGCCATCACAACAGAGAAAAGATACCAAATATCATCTGTTTATTCTATGTTAAGGCCGCGTAACACCTGAGGGATACATCCAACGCATCCTTGTATCCACTCACTTCCTCCTGCAATTCCTTGTTTGGCCACCTCAAGTCCTTGGCCTTCACTACATGGTACAGGTCAGGACTCTCCCTCTAAATAGGTCAGGTTTTAGCTTTATACACAAATTGCCACGGCTCTGGGAGATACAGCCAGAGAAGGACAGGTAACTGCCACAATGCCTTCCTTCTGCAAAACCATATGAATGTATTTCCCAATCCTCTACGGCAGGTTGCAGGTAGTCTTCTTCATATATACCTTTCAAAATTGTACTGCTGGATGGCCAGATGAGATGCCAACCCAGCCTTCACAGACCTTCTAGTGCCTGGGTGGAATACCTTGCCCCTCCCTAGGATGTCAGGAAGTGGTCACCGAGTGTTCATGCAGATGAGAGCCCTCCCTACGGAGTCGGATCAGGAGTCGTACCTTACCCTTCTCCTCCCGTTTAGAATTTTATTTCCTTCCTACCACCACACTCCCGTCACCAATCATACATTTTCCAAAAGCAAAGAACCAACCACCTCTACCTTACTGCAGCTTCTACATATGCTAAAATATTCCAGATATACTAAAATACCGGTGATCTCATTTTCCTCCAAACCATGTGCTTCGGGTAGAAATAGCGTTCAGTGGCCAAGGAAAGTGAACACATCACTTTCTGGATCAGAAGCAGTGACTGTACAGAAGACATACATTTCTTACCAGAAGGATCTTCACCTACCAGCTCTTGGAGAAAGAAAAAGAAAAAAACCCAACAAAAAAGGCAAACCCCACAAAAAAAACCCAACCCAACCAACCAAGGTTTGGGTCAAAAAATGGAAAGGAATGGAGAAAACTGCCCTCGTGTTCAAAACTTATTTACTCTGAACTCTGCTTCTTTTCCATGAAAAAAACAAAGAGAACTGAATTCTGATTACTTTGTGGTAGTTGCCATCCCCAAAGTAACGAACACAGCAAGGTTCAAGCGTGTGCAGCCGAGTACCTCTCCCTCTACCTGAAAGAGCTCAGCCTAGAGTGACAATGCAAGTGGACAGGACAGGAGGACAGAGGACAAATGCAAAACCTTGCAGAGTTTTCTGAAATCAATTAAAAAGCAATTTCTAGAGAATAAAAGTGGGGAAGTGCATACCTGTGACCAGCACGCCTAACAGCTGACACGTGGGAAATGCACAGGCAAGAGCCTAATCCTCAAAGGTCACCACTCTGCTTCAGTGCAGAGGGCAGGAGCAGGGCTGGCAGCTGGGGTGTACAGCAGACAGCAGGCTTCTCTGGAGAACAAAAGTACTGGGTCTCAGAGTAGTGGAATATACGTTTTATTTCTTAAAAAGGAAGGGTACTAACAGAATTTAATACAGTCAAAACTTTACATTTTAAACAAAAGCTTTTCTTTTTTTCTTAAAAACCAGTTACGAGCAGAGAGGTGAGAAGGGTTTAAACTACTCACAAAATCCAAGCTGAAGACTTTGAGAATTCAAATCTGTGGTTTATACATTTAAAAAAGTGTAATATATGGAAATATAAAATAATACCAACTCTGCAACAGTGAAATGCCCTTTCCTCATTAGATTGCTGTTTAAGCACCTTTATTTTTACCCATCAGCTGCCAGGAGTGTGTAGGTTTATGTACAAAAGAAGCAGATTGGGACAAAAGACTCCTATATAAGTTAAAACCATTCACAGCAGTACAGTTTTACCCAGCCACTTCACAACCTTTTTTATTATCTCTTTCATTTCTGTAGAATTTTTCAGTCAGGATGATCTCAAATGCACTTGATGGACCGCTTCAAAAAGCAGCTACGTTTACAGGAATTACACAGACAACCTCAAGGAGTAGATATCCAAGAGATTAAACAACTTAACACGCAGCAAAGCTAGGATGAGATTTCTATCCTATGTAAATAGCGTGCAGATCTATCATCCATCCCACCGAAATAATGGGACGGATCAGTGTCCCATCTGAAGCCAAAAAAAACCACAACCCAAACAACCAGAGTTTTATCCAAGAGGGAACAGAATTTCAGGCCGAATTGTAGCAGATAGGAGTTCCCTCAAACTATTTATTTAAAATCCGCACGTCTCTGGAAAAGCTTCACAGGAAGAGTTTTTCTGACTAACTTGCACATCTGCTCAGCTGCTTCATAACTATTTTACAGTCTAGGGATACCGAGAGGGGTGTAAAAAAAAAAAGGAAGTGAAAAAATAAAAAAATGCCACCAGCTCTGTCTCCCAGTACAGAAATTGCTGTGGCTTTGTCCTTTATGGAACACTGCAGCTGTTATCAGAGAGGAGGCTGCTCCAGAACAGCGTTAAAGACAAAGAAGTTGCATTATGGCTGGAAAAAGCGTCATCCCAGGCTAATCTCTTTAGATGAAGGCTGATGGTCCCAGCTCACCTCCTCCTCAAACCCCAAGTGTTCGTATTTCCTAGCAGACTGCTCATGATTCTCACCCCACCGGTTTTTGTGTTTTGTTTTGGGTTTTTTTATTTTAATGCAAAAGGTCAGGAAAGCTGATCAAAGTTCCAGCTGTGCAACACGCAGTGAACGTGCGCTCAGCAAAACCTCGAGTCGCTAATCGCTCCCCCTTCTCTCTCCACCGCACGACAGGGTACCTGCGTCGTCTATGGACGTGATACAACTAACGCAGCTGCAGGCTATCTAGGTTACAAATGAGCTTCTCTAACAGCCACTCACTCTTTTCCTTGCAACTTGCTGCAGTCTGGCTGAAGGGTGGAGACAGATCTGTTTGAGCCAAAAGAAAGAATAGTTTAAAAAAAAAAAAACAAACAACAAACCACCAAACCAACCAACCAACCAACCAACCTTTAGTGTTCCTCAGTCGCGAGGCTTTATGAATAATTAAGTACTCACAAACAACAGATCAACTGTCCAGCTAATGGGATGGAAGAGTAAAATTAGGAAGGTCATCAGTGTCTACTGTTAAAGAAAGACAGAAGAGAATAAATTCCCTCAAATTCTCAGTTTCTCTGCTTAAGTAGCTCATGAAAACATTTTTGTTGTTGTTGTTGGTAGAAAGCATCACAACTAGACTAGGGTTCCACAACATCAATCTTTGTTTTGATTTCTGTAGTTCTCTAGGAAAAAAAAAATAACCCCAAACCAAGCTACATGAAGCATTAACAATATTCAGATATTACAATGGAAGCACTCATTTATTACTTCATAGAACAGATTAGTTTTAAAAGTGTATTTACATGTTCTAAGTTATACAAAATACAGTATTCCAATAATTCATGTTAATCACCATATTTCAGACAACTTCACACAGAAGTGCAGAGGATGCATTCATCCATGATCCTGGCCAGGAGCAAGCGGTCACCCGCAGCGTGACAGATGAGAGCTGCTACTGTGCCCCCTCGGGAACACAAATCCCGCCGAACCTTCTCCCCGAGACGGAACTGCAGATCTGAGAAAACATTCAGGCAGGTACACGAGCAAAGTTTGTTGAGACCCACAGACCAAAATCACATGCCTTAGTTTTACTAGACGTACGTGAGGTACATTTTGTTTGTTTGTTTGTTTGTTTGTTTTTACAGATGATGTTCTACAGCAAAGGGCTTCTGCTCATGCCTTAGTTGGGAAAATGAAGTAACAAGGGGTTTGGCTATGTAACAGGCATCCAAATTACACTTGATATCAACAGCCTCACAACTACAACCGATGGCGTGTTAAGGACACAATTCTGCAGCTGACTGCCTGGGCAGAGCTTCACATTCAAGAACAGATCCTGTCAAGTCCACATGGTTCTCTACAGATACGGGGCCCATCCCATGCAGAAACGACAGCAGAATTGAGGCCTTGAAATCCCGGGGCCTGGGGCAGTAATTTCCTCACGACACAGCACTACCAGTTCACATCGGCAGGTCAAGTCCCTGCCCAACAGTGCACTTAGCTAAAGCAACAGCTATCTTTTTCATGCCTTTCTGCAGTAACTCTCCTCCTTATCTTTATATTCCTCTCACTCTCTTCTGGACTGTGGAAATGACATCAAGAAAAGGAGATTCCCCAAACCTAAACAAGTACGTATCTTCTGTGCTAAACTGAGGGGATGCAAACTGGCCTAAAATCGTAAACAGTGAGATTTTGGTTTTAGTAATCTTTCTCTTGTCAGACTCTTGCATCACTCTTCTCTTCCTGCTTGAATTCTTTATTTTCCTTGCCAATTATATATGCCTATCTACACATGTATCTTCCTCAAAGGATTCCTTTTCCCCTATAGATCCTTGAACTTAAGAAGTTTGCGTTTCAGAAGTGACTCACTAGCATACTATCAAGCTATCATACCTATATTCTGTATGACCAATCTGCATTATTAGGAATTAAATCATTGTAATTTCTCCATTAGTGTTATGTTAGCTTCTCCACAGAAGTTTAATGAAGCCTATTCTTTCTACCTTTCTCCTAGTCTCTCATTGCGAGTTTCTCTGTCTTGACCATGTTACAGTGGCAGATACACAGATCAGAGTAATTAGCTGAACACGTAGAGAGCCAGCCAGTGTCCCACAGCGCTGCAAAGGCAAAACACTAGCATTAACAAATGATTCTGCTGCTAATGGATTTAGATGTAAGGGTGCCAAAAAAAAAGCCATTTATGCAATAAGACACACTTGTGTTTCTCATCCTGTGCTTAGCAGCTAAAACCCTAAAGGGCGAACAAAAGCCTGTCTGGATTTTGCAAAGGTCCAAGGTACCTCCCCTCTCACTAAAAACGAAAGCATCTGATCACAGGGAAGAAAGCCATGTTGTGCTGAGGAGGCTCGCAAAGCTAAGGCAGCAAGAACATCTTCTGCACAAGTCCATTACTTCTGCTGTCTACACAAAAATATTTTTCCACACAAGCGCTTTTATTACAATGCTCCCAAAGCTGCTGGCCTTCCACTGCACCTCCCAACTTGAAATGAATTTGGTACAATTAGTAGCAGTCTTGCAGGTAATGCTGAAAGGGATTTCTACAGCTTAGCACCTTGGCCTTTCAAACAGGACAGCAGGGAAATGAGAAACTGTCAGAAAAGACATAAAATGTTACTAGAATCATAGATTTTTTTGGAAACATTTCTTGTTCCAGGAAAGAAAAAAAGCAGAATTCAGGTTATCTGCATATCCAAGCTGTCACTAACTGTGAAAATGAACAAGTGACAGGACCAGTTTACCAACATTACGCCTGTAATATGCGATACGTCCACCTGATCCCAGCACAGAATGCTCCAGAGTGAAGCAAGGACACCCGTGACTCCAGTGCTTGCTAAAACTTTACGGTAACTACGTGAGAGTAAAGACTTCTTCCCGTGGGAGTTAATGAGATCTTTGTTACTGGCTCCAGTGGGAGCAGATCTTGGCAGCAGGTGAAAGATTAGGCTTGTAGGGAATTTTTGAATACAAAGCCGCATTATTGTAAGGGATACAACTATGTATAGATTAGAAGACCGTGCGTGAAAGCAATACTGTATTAAACGTTGCATATCGTTTATTCAGTCTGTTTCTCCTGTAGAGTAAGACAACACTCACTGCCCACAAATCTCATCAACAGTTTATGTATTTTCAAAGTTAGTGCTGCGAAATGGCCATTTGGTGTCAATCCATTTCCCCATGAATGTACAGCTGTCTCAGAAACCTCTCCTTTTACTGGCAATCCCTGCAGTGATGCTGAAAGGTGCACTCCCTTTATTCTCTCCCCTTGGAGATGGTCCCTTTATGGCTGGAATGGGGTACTTTGCCATCAGGCATGCCTATGGCCTCTACAGAGCATGTTCCAAGGTTAGAGAACTTCAGGCTCTAACAGTGTCAATTCAGCATCTTTAAATGTTCAAACTGAGCTAAAAGAAAATTAGTCTTCTTACAACCACTATGAAAACGTCCCCAAGTTATCACTTAGGGATAGGATTGTCATCCTATTCAAAGAAACAAGATTACACAGCTACTGTTTCCGAGAGGAGCAGAGAGCTCTGAAGCAGTAAGTGTAGCTTCCTGAGACTGCAAAAACCGAGAAAGGAACTCAGCATTGCACACCATTTTTTTTGTCTGGCAATACCTGTGCTCCTTTAAATAGTTACCACCTTCTCATCTACATTTGATGATGTTGCTTCTTAACAAAAATAAAGTTCTCCAACGACAAACGTGAAGCTGCACCCACCCTGAAGTGGCATTTTCCAGTTTTGCAACCCGTAGGCATGTGAATCACCGAATGTGCAGATCTGCACTGTCCTACAGGGAAGCACAAGAGTTTGCTAACAGTCTTCTCTGAAAGAGACATCTAATGAACATTCCCCGTTAGTTTCCATTGTGTAAGCTTTTAATACCAATGTGAGCAGCTAACAGAATTGCACCTGCTACTCTCACTGACTGAATATTTTGCTGTTAAAATAGCACGACATACTGCAAAGTCCTGTTTAAGTATTTAGAAGATACTCCTACAGCAGGAAGACAGCAAGACCCAAATGAAGGACTAGCAGCTCCTAGCCCAGTTACAATAGCCTTTAGGCTTTGTTATTTAAACAGGAAGCATGACTTTCAAGAACAAGCTAACTGAAAATTTAGAAATGATAAACGCAAAAGGAGTTGCTACATTTACATGCTGTCAGGGTTGGGTTTGTTTGGTTTTGGTTTTTAAATCCATGGTTTTGCCTTTATCAACAAAATAAAACAAACAAAGAAAGCAGTGCATACCAAAAACATCAGTTCAGATCAGGAATACTTGAGACAGAGAGAGATGTGTGCTGACATTTCAGCAACACGGAGCTGAAGTATTCACCTACTTGAAGGGAATACCCCAAGATTATCTCAGAGCTTTAGAATTCCAAGTTATAATAATACACTAATAAGTATACTTCTGTAACCAGAAAAAATAAATGTTAAAAGCTCTTCCTTCACTTCAGAACATGGTCCATTAAAAATAAATCAGTCAATAATGACATTTAATTTATATGGTCTTTACAAAGGCTATGCCTTAAAAAAAACTGGTTAGGAATTCTGAGGTTTGAGATCCTTAATTTTTTTTAAATGAAGTTTACAACATTAGCTGCATCTTTTTCTCTTTGCCTTTCTGCTCTGAAACTAGGGGTGGAATCTCTTGGGTAAATGTAGAGTCAAAATATTTGTTCAGCAGGATAGTGGTGAGCTTTGCTGGTAACTAGCTGTGCCTCATCATTTTGGCACTTGTGCTTCAGAAAGCTTTCAGGGTTAGTTTTCTTGAGGCGTATGCTGTTTATCAGGCTCCAGCCATGAACACCCTGATCATCTTTTGCTCCTGTCTTACAAGCTCCATAATAGCTACAAGCATGGACAAAAATTAAGAACTCTCTTTCTTCCCACATTAATTTAGCTATTAAGCTTTCTTAATATAAGAGCAGATTATTGTTATGCTGATGAAACACTTACAAAGGAACTTCCACCTGCTTCCTCCATCTTCTACACACAATAAACTTCCCCACAGTCTGTCCAGGCTTTTATCTACTCTCCCACACCAGCACAAGGGTCTTGATACTTAAGCTGCCCATTCTAACTGTGGGAAATCATTGGCTGTTCCAGTTAAATGAAACAGATGAACAAAGCACTCTTTTGCCTCCACGGTTTTCATGTAGTCGAGAGGCAGAAAATTGTCATATGGCAACTAATAGCCATTGTTTCGCTGGGGCTAATACCCACTTGGTAGTTTCAGACTGCCAAAAGACATGAGGATGAGCAGCTCAGACTAGCACCTTTTCCATGATTGCTATATCCTTAACAGAAGAATAGATCTTGTTTCACCAGGACAGCACATAAAAAAGCGAGCCTGATCAAAGAGACAAAGGAAAAGGCAGGTTACAGCAGCGTAGCTGTGGAGCAGGAAAGCAACTGAAGTGTTTTACTACCAGATGGGTCATTTGATGGAGGTTTATTACTTCTCTTTTCTATGGCAAACTGTGGTGCTTTCTGGATTGTTTCAATCCATCTGCTGCGCTATTCTGCACTGGAAGTCTCACACATCATAGACTGCTGTTGTCTTGGTGTCTTTAATTCTGCACCCACAGTAGTCCACAAGATGCTACACTGTACCAGAAGTGAGTTGCAGTATTGAATAAAATTCATTCTACTGCAGGGAAAAAAAAAAAAAAGTCTTAAAATATAGCAGTTCTTATTATATACACTTTCATTTAAAACTCCCTATTTTCTTCCACTTGAGTGCCAGAACAAAGAGCCGCTATTCACACAGGCCATCAACAGACTTTGAGACATGAACTTTGAGTGTCTTGACAAAACCCCAATAAGTAAGCTTGCTGTAGTTCATAGTTACAGTGAGAAAGACAGATAAGAAAGCCATATACAGAGTTAAGGAGACTTTGCACTTTTCATCATGCCCAGCCCTGGGTAGTTCAGATGGGGTACTTGCAGGCAAGCAGGCAGGCAGGGTCATCGTCAGTTGTTTGTGTTGGGACACCTCACAGATTTCACTGCTCACTCTGAAGACTGGCGATTCATGTGTGCTTTTTAGTTGCTTTGTTTTTAAAAGTCTTTAAAGTTGCATCACTCGGAATCAGATAAGTCACTTTAAACAAAGCAAAGTGTTAAGTGTGACAATTTATTTATAACATACTTCCCACCATCACCACCACACACCACCCTGTGAAAGAAAAACCCCTGCTGAAAGGGTGACAATTTTGAGTAGGTTTGAAAGAAATGAGACCATTGCTGCATGAAGAGCCACTCTAGTCAAATTAAGAGCATAACAGAGGGGGAGAGAATTCAAAGCATACATTTACTTTAAGCATTCTGAATTAGCCTGCTCCTCCACTTCCTTAAGAAGTCAACATACAATTGGTCTAAACTCATATAATTTGCCACATTATGCTTAAAAGACAAGCTAGACAAGAAGTCTTTAGCATAGAAAAGAAACCCCAACACTCTTTAAAATAAACTTCTCAGATTTCAGTAGGGGAACTGGAAACTAGCCTAAACATCTTTTATTCCACATTTACTCCCTATTATAAATATTAGCCCAAGAAGTGTAGCCCAAAAGCTCTGACACAGCCACCATATTAAGATAGCTCCTCTTATTAAGAGGACTTCTAGGCATACATTTCTGTTAAAGCTCCTGGTTCTTGCAGTTGCAGGTCATGCAGAAGGTCCCACCATCACACATAACATTCTTCTTTTAACATCACGTACTGTTGAAGCAGCACTGGGTGCTGAGAATGGATTATTTCCAAGAGGGCAAGTCTTGTGTGCTAATTTTGTAACAGGAAACATGCTGGAGAGAGAACCAGCAGGCATGGAGAGACCAGATATGCTGCTACACAGGAGATTGTGAGGTAAAGTGTTTGTGTTTAAAGTGGATACAGCTTGTTCCATAGACTGTTCATGAGGCAAAGGATCAAATCTCTCAAGCTCTTGTACAACAGGTAAGGTGCAGTAAACCACAAACATTCTTCCAAACCATACGGTACTGGCAATTCCCTAACAGAGGGGACACAAGGTTCAGTCTGATGAGCCAGACCTCTTTTCCTAAATCTCCTTTACTTTTCAGTTAAGTGGGACATGCTGCTTTATTAGCAGTTCAAGAGGAAAGTCCCACTAAGTTAAAAAAGGAGGAGTGGTGGTAGAAATACAGCCTAAAACCCACAACAAATTATTTTGTCCATAAAGTGAGAGATTCCCTTTTGTTCTCTCTCCTTGGTTTCTGGAAGTTATCCAGGATTAGAAGCTACCACGATGTTTGAGCAGTATTTTAAATTAACACTGCACCGACTCTGCTCTGCCTAACACTCCCATGTTAACCTTGAGATAACTCCGGTTTGACAAAACACTGATTATTTTTCTGTCTTAAAAGGTTCTCCTATTCCTCTTCAACAGGAACAGAGTTCTATACAAGTACTTCCTAGTGCTTCTGAATGGGAGAGGAAATAATTTCGTGATGCTGCCCAGCAACATCTACTTACACCTTAAAATTATGTTTTACAATTTGACTGGGACGTGGGGGAGGGGTGGAGAGGCAGAAAAGAACAAGAGTTTAAAAAGAAAAAAAAAAGAAATAAAAAGCACAAGGAGAGTTTCCTAGGCTTTTCTTCCACTTAAAATAGAGATTAGAACAGATAGCAAAGCAAAAGCCCTGTCCCATCAGAAGGGATCCGCATCAATTCCTCCAGACAGGTCAATCTGTTCTGCTGTATGACATCAGAAGATGCTCTGTCAGTGTTAAAAACACGATTGTAAATATGGACATTAAGATTTTGGGCAACACAATGATCAGGAAAGGGCCTGAACAAGTAGTGCCAACAGAAACAGGGTTTGAGTTGCTTAGGTTTTTTGTGTAGATGCAAAACGGCAAAGCCTCCACAAACTTTATTTCTGGGTGCCTCTACAGAAGGCAGAGAAGTCTAAGAGCCTAAAACAAGGAGCCCTAACAAGGAAAAGGGGTGTGCTTACAAGGGTCCGTATCTGGTCTCGTATTTAGAAACAATGTTCTTGCATCGCCCCACTTCCTTGCGCAGCTCCGCAACCTCCGTCCTCAGGGCCGTATTCTCTTTCTCCAGGAAGGCTGCCCGGATTGTGATCTGATTCTCCTTTAATCGCCGAGCGTCGCGTGAACGCTTCGCTGCCACGTTGTTCTTCTTTCGCCTTGTCCAATATTTTTCATCCTGCAGCAGAAAAAAAAACCAGGAAAAAAGAAAAAGAAAAGAAAAGAGAAAAAAAAAAAAAGGGAGAGATGCCAGCCTGACAACTACATCAAATAGACACCTCTCTATTCTGTGGTGACACTCATACTGACTGCTATAATACAGAGTCTCCTTTATTGGTTCGCAGAGCTCAGGCACCAAAACCGAAGGCAACACAGTACCATAAGCTTTCATCCTTACATGAGTCTTGTTTTAGGATAAACCAAGTACAATGCCAGGACTAGGGAGATTAAAAGGCTTGGTTATTAAGAAGGCATCCAATTGAAATGCTCCCTTTGCTTGGTTTCAATTAGTCAATGAACAGCCACAGAAAGCAACCTCTTCTACTGTCTGGGCTGTTTAAAGCCAGATCAGACATAATGCTTGGTAAATACGTAAAGTGGCCTTCAAAAGTGCAGCTGATGAGGATGTGACTTGATAATTCTTCTAATTCCTGTGTATAGCATGAGAAGTTGCTCCTGCCCAGCAATTATCTCCTGATACCAAACCAGCAAAACAGCAAGGACAGCAGCTGACTTGCCAGTTCTATTCTTGGCAACGCTTCTGCCCAATCACATAGGCACGGTACATCAGTTTTATGTGTGAAAATGCGTGGGCAAAGAGTCAGGAACTTTGATCAAGACCTATAAGTTTGCAGCAATAAATCTGTTACCTTTTGCTCATCTGGGACAAAAACCTTCTTGGCTTTTTTAATCATTGGTTGTGGTTTCAGGTCCTCTTCAGTAAACTTGTGCTTGCGAGGATTGAAGAGCTCACCACCAGGCACACTGGACAGCACTAAATCAGCAGGGTCAGGGTTAAAATTCACCTCAACTTCTACGCAGTCAGGATCAATGGGGCTGGGAGTATTTCTCTCATTTTGTGGTGGGGACTCTGGCAACAACAGGAGAGGTTACACTACATTCAGCAGGAGGAAGAGAATTAACCAAGAAGCCAACTTGGCCATCTCTATTTACCACTCTACTGTGGGCAGAACTTAACAGTGTTATTTTGGTATTTCCCTGAGGTGTGCTTGGTGCTGGACAGCTGCTGGTACAGAGAGAAGCTCACAGTCCAGTTTGTAATACAAACCCTAGGAACACATGCCGGGCTAACAGATGTGTGTAGACAGATGCTGGATCTTTGCACATTAAAGCAACGCTTTCCACAGCAGTAAGAAATGAGAAGCTTGTATCCGCCTGAGTCTCCTGCCACAGGAAACCTCATGGAAACAAGCACGCCCAAAGACCTGGGTCCCTGGGTCCTTCAAAGACCAAATGTTTGTATTTCCAAACAAAGGACTAAATAAAGGTGGGTTTGTTACAAATGCAACCATATTCTGCTTCTTCATCACGTGGAAATAAATGTCACTACAGATTGTCTAACACCAACAGTGTTAATACAAACTTCATCATATTAATCTATTGTTTACATACTTTATATACATGAATTTTAAATGTCAGTGTAACCGTAAGTAATGATCAATGAATTATTTTTTTTCATATACCACACCCTATGTCTTATTGAAGCCATTCCACATTTTGCTTTTCTCTCACAGATTCACAGAGGAGGATCTGAGCAGAATGCTTTCTCTAAAGTCTGATCATAAATAGTACCGTGAGAGGTTGGTGGCTATTGTGTTTAAACTCCAAATCCAGGGTGAACTGAGCTGCTAAATTCTTTAATAGAAAAGAACTCCATATAACAAACAAAGAGTAGAAGTTTTCTAGTAGCATTTAAGTAGTTTTGTTGCTTTGTTCCTCCATTCTCACTTCAAAGCACCACAGAACATCAAACTGCATCATTAACACACCTTTTCCAAGTGTCTGCTCTCACATTTCACAGGGGAGCAAGAAAGGATTGCTTCGTTGTTCTCCTATTAAGCACTGTTATTTGAAGCACATGAAGTTAGCATAAGTTAGCCCAAGCAGACCAAGCCACCAAGGTAGCACAAACTATAAAATCTGTGGTCAAATAACCTGAGAAACTATTTTCTGGACATGTCCAGCTTCTCACTAGATTAGCAATACAAAGAAAGCAAATACCTTATGATGCTGTTTCAGCTCTCCTAGTTTCAAAAGAGAAACAGACTGCATGCCGAGACACACTCACTCAATTTTTCCAGGAGGGGGAGAGGGAAGAAAAGAAAAGGCAGCATCTTTGTGACACATGGACTAAGGCCCAACACTAAGCATGTCTGTGCTACTTAACCTGCCACAGCTAACGTTGACAGGTTAGCATGTCTCCTCTTTAATCTAAACAGACACCTTTTAATACCAGAACAACAAAAGTCTCTCAGAGCCCCATATTATTCCATCTACCTGTGCTGGACGCTGCTTCAGATTGCTGGTAAGCTGCAGTGGAAGAGGATGATGCAGGAGAACCAGTGGAAGCACTGGCAGACTCCTTGCCTTCCAGCTCAGCCACAGGCAAGAGTGGATTCTGGTTCAAATCCAGGTGAGTAGGGCTGGAAGGAATTCCATTCTCCAGCAGGAACTCGTCCAGATCCATGTATTCCAGGTGGAAAGACTCGCCATCGTAAGGAATAGTTTTGTCCCAAATGGGTGGCATAAGGGAAGCCGAGACTGCCATAGTGCTGGCAGCTGCTGCCTCATCTTCCTCAAGCTTTATCTTCTCCTTCTCTTTATCTGAAAGATACAAATAGGTCACTGTACAAGCTGCAACACGGGAGAGACTCAAGGTTTAAGAGTTTAACAAAATCCCCACGAAAGGAAACTCAGTAAATTGTATTTCTGCCTCATTACATGATCTGAAAAATCAGATGTTGAAAGGCAACATTCATGCATTCAGGATGGAACGCTGACCCTCTGGGATGGCCAGACCACAGACATTTGAGTAGCCTTGAAGACCAGCATCTTTGCTGTGATAACTTACCAAAGTGTGACACAATACCGCATGTAAGCTTATTGTTAAATAGTCACTGCAGAATAGCCTGGCTCGTCTTGGAAGACAGCGAAAGTGAGTGTCCGTAAGGAGGATTACAGGGGAAGCCATTAAGAAAACTCCAAGGAAGCAGAGCAGTTTACTCTATGCACAAGGAAAGAAGGTGCAGAAGAATAATCTAGATACAAACAAGAAAGGAATATGGATTTTCAGATTACATTGGAAAATCACTCAAAAAAGGTCCACAGGACACCAGAGACCTGGATGTCTATTGTTCAGTATTTTAGAAGCAGTTATTTCTGAAATGACTCAGCATGTCCACACAAAAAAAAAAACAGCTCCAAATGCTGCTCACTATAGATAGCTCATATGTCCCTATATACAATTTTCACTCTTCGGGGAGATGTCTAATAAGGCATACTCCCACACCCCACCCCCAACACCCAAGCCACAAAAGCCTGATGAAATGTTCTCCATTTACTATGCTACAGTGCACATATTACGGAAAAATGGCTGTTTCTATCTTCCCCATAGCTACTGAATCTTAGCAATTGTCTGGGACAGAATCCAAGCAGAAAAGTCAAGTTATGGAATAATTATATAATTTAAGAGACAAAAATAAGCTGGCAGAAGAGAAAAAAGATTCCAAATCATTTTCCTGATCCAGTTCTCCATGCAGACATACAGTTCTACCAGCACTGAAGGAGGCATTGCAGAAGCGGTGCCAGTACTGCCAGCACTGAGCCAGCACTGCTGTCAAAAGGAATGGTCACCAGTTGTATCCAAACCAACTGCAAATTGGGTCTTTCCATGGAAGCTGACAAATATTCAGTTCAATGGAACACGGACTCCAGGGACACAGGAACCAGTATTGACACAGGTTAGCCCAAAACAATGCACAAATGTTTGGCATTAGGGTTTTCTAGAAAGGCTACAATATGCTAAAGAAGTATTTTTCTTTACTGGGAATGGGAGTGGGGGTGAAACTCTGCTCTAAATCAGAAAAGCCTATTTATATAAACCCTATTCTGATAGAACTGGCATTCCTTCCGCTCTTGCCTTAGCTGGTGTGGAACTGGGACTGAAAAAGCTTTTTATGGCTTAAAGAACAGTGCTGTCATATGCAGTAAATTATCATTTTAATCTACCATGCTCTGAACATTTTATACAAAAGGAGACACCTACTTTAAACTAAATGGCTGAGAAAATGCTTACCAGCCACAGGCTTGGCTCTGAGACTAAGTAAAGAACATGTTAAATTCAGAGCAGTGGCTCCTGGACCTGAGCTTTGTTAACATAATCTTGATGGTTTTTGCCTTCCCCCTTGCTATTTGACACTGCTGCTTCCGAACTGCCACCCCCCAACTCCTGCCCCTGCTACCAACTGCTTTTTGCAGGGAATTTTGCAGGGAAATTTGGGCAAAGCAAACATGCAGGTTAACAGTCATGATCCAAATAAACTGCATATTTCCAAATAGCTCCTACCTGAAGCTGGTAAAGAAACAGCGTTTACTCTTCTTCACGTGCAAGAATGATTTCACTTACTACTGAAGGACAGCCCACCAAACTGGAACCACCATTTTACATTCAACTTGTTGATCAGGGATTGTGTATTTCCATAAGGTTTGCAGCACAACCAAACCCAGATTCACACTGGGGATTGTGGACAATATCCCAGTAAAGACATTGCCAAAACAAATGCAAGTGACAATACTGAATTCTTTGTAAATCACTTTATTTTTTAATCAGCATGATTAAAATAAAAAGTGACTGTTGAGTCAAAATGGCAGAAAAATAAATAAATAAATAGATAAATCAGTCTTTACTCTGGAAAACACTAGTATCCCATTATAAGTTGTACCAGTTTTAATGCAAGCCAGCAGTTCTTTTGTTTTGCAACACTTAATACAACACTTCCAACTGAGGAGAAAAGAAACTTTAAGTGGCCAGTAGAATAAACATAAGGCTGAAAAATAGTTTTTCAGAAGGGAGATGCTAAAAGGACTATACTGCTCGTGTATGTGGTTCTTCTATCTTTTAATGCCTTTCAGATTTTTTAATGCCTGCTGTACTGCAGTACCCCGAGAATACCACCATCCCTCCAGTTTCCTCTTGCTAGGGTCCCTGACTCACACCAGATCACATCGTGCCTTCACACGCCAAGACCACTTGAAATTTTTTGTCCTTTGGCCACATGTTGACAACCGGACAAGCGCTGGGCCCCCAGTGCTGTCTCTGTTCAGCTATGCTGCCTCCCTCTCCCCCTCCTCACACCTACCAGCAACACCTGAAACAAAATAGCAGAAGGTAACATACATATTGGGTGCAGGTGTATTTCAAATGTGATACATGAAAAGATAAAACCTTTCTATGATCCTTTTTGCCATTGACGTTTTCCCCCTGGCCTTCTTTCAATTCATTTAATCTTCATTTCTGCTGCACAACATCCTGCTGGGTGCACGGTATCTAATGAAACGCTAATTAACTTCTTGCATCTTGAGGGGGAAGTTTCCGCCCGCCCCATCACAGGGAGCTGGAACATTAATTCTCTTAAGATATTTATCATGTAAACAGGTATTACCTGACAGCAGAGCTGCAGTATCCTAAGAGGCTCCATTTGCAGTGATTCAAGGTCACCCTGATAAATCTGGACTGTGCTTCTGCAGCTGATAGCTCGTGTCTGATTTAGCCCCCTCATTCTGCTACTGTGACCTACTAACTAGGGTATACATGTGCTGTCAACAGAGAGGTCACTAGTTTAGGGTAAGTAATTTAGGCAGAGCATGCCTAAAACATGCCTAAAACAGCCTTGAACTGTTGGAAACGTTGCTGTTTAAGCCAAAAGCTGCAGCCTGGAAAGAGCTTTATTCCGCATCCTGGATTTTTCTCCAAAAAATCCAAAAAACCTAACACCCACAAAACTAAAGCATACCAAGAGATATTTTGGCCACATCTGTCAAGTGCTATCCCATCCAAAACCAGAACAAACACTTCCTTGACAAAGTTCCCCTTGTTCATTAAAAAAAAATAAATACTCAAATTATACCAAAACCACAATACAGACTAAAAATTGCCCCGTAAATCTTTAGTCCCACTTGTGACAATGGAACAAGACAGGTTATAGGTTTCTGTATTCCTGATGCCAATTACTGTGATGCTTGTTGAAGCATTCCTCCTGCCACAGCAGCACACAACTGGCGATTAAGGCATCCTTTGGAGAGTATGCAGCAGCTCATTATTAATGGGAGAAAGCGACACTCCTGCTCCAGAATATTAATTCTCTTCCCCTACCCCACAGAGCCTTTTAGAAAACAACTATTATTTTTACTTATTTAATCTCATCTCTACAGTGTACCCAACAATAGCTAACAGCAGGGGCCAGTCAGGTATACTTGGTATATGGCAGGGCATTCAAGATGATGGCATTCGGTTGGAACTGGATGTCCTCCTCTGTTGCTCAGAAGGATTAGAAAGCCTGCTGGCTTACTGGGTAGTCAAATTACCTACAGCAGTTGGAAAACCCACAGGTAGCTTGTGGAGACTATAAATGGACGCTGAAGCTAGTCGATACCATTTCTTACGGAATAAGCCATAATATTGTATTTTTGTCAGCAGGCATTCCAGACAAAAGGCACAGGGTCTTTTCCCAGAAAGCTTGCTGAAAACACACCGCTGATTTAAGTAAATTAATAATTATTTAACATTTGGGCTGTGTCACTATACTGCAAAGGAACAGAAAGTAAACAAGGATCTTCTGAAGTCGGTTGTGTTGCAATTCTACTGACAAGTCTTTTGTAAAATTACCTGCTTTCTTTTGTCTTGCGAATACACAAAGCAACAGAACAAGAAAAGCAGCGGAGAGATCAAAATAAACAGAAAGCAACAAGTTCCACAAGTGTGAAGTGCAACAGTAGAAGGTGGACCAAGGCAATCTACGGTAGAAATTTTAAGAATGAGAACAATCTAAACTTCATTGCCCGGCATGAATGGAGAGGGGTAATCAAGCCGCAATGGACTCATTAGAAAGCTTTAGACAGTCAAGCTCTGTAAACACCTTCCCAAGATGGAACGGGGTCATCTAGTAAAGGGAAAGATACCAAAATGTTTCTAATTCTAGACGGATGCACCACCTCAAAACCACCTTTTTTTTTAAATTTTGCATCTCCATAGGCCAGATCACATTATTCTGGACAAGAAAACCACCCACCAAGCCAAAGTCAGCTACCATCATAGTTTCCACGCGTGACCTTAAATTGCTCCTGCTGACACTGCCTCCTTTAAAAAGGATTGGGTGAAGAAATATCTTAAAGTAACCCCATAACGTTGCAGATTCGAGATTCTGTCTACTGCAGCACGCTGCACCATGGCAACACCATTCTCCCTCTTACCAGAGGGTTTGGTTTTCGTTTGGTTGGGGTTTTTTAAACAGGAGAACAAAAAAAAATACAAGATGGATACGTTTCCACAGTACTGTGCAATGTTAGACAGGCAAAGTAAACGGATCTTAACTGGGACCCTCACTGGGGACAATCCTGCCAGCCTTGCTTGCACTGCAGTGCACCCTGGATATCCTCTGGTGTTCCAGAAATTATTCTCAACCTCAAAAGTTCTAAACATAAGGATTTTTTAATTATTATTATTATTATTATACACCAGGCATTACATCGGTGCAGAGAAACCTGAGCTTTCCTCAAAAATCAAACTGATGCTCAGAAAGGCAATAATACTGCCAGGTTAGAAAAAAAAACAAACCACAAAACCCAAACAAGTTTAAAAATAAAAGAAGCCTGCCATCAGCAATGAAGCCCCTAAGCAGCAGCACTGCGATTTACACGGCTGTTGTCTGTACAACCAGGGGGAGAAACAGAGCTCCAAACTATGCGGTATGGCAGAGGCAGGCGCCCAGTCGCTACCTTATGGATTTACCACCAACCCTAATCTGTAAAGACTCGCCGTTCCTGCCTGTCATCGTGCAGCTTTTCAGGGCAATTAAGGCCACGGAAGCCCCCAAACCCTTTTCACCGCTGTTCCCAACTATGCATCTGAACCTAGGGGAGGCTTCAGACAGCTGCGGGAATATAAACCAGAGCGTCACCTCCTGACTCCCACCTCTCTCCCGCACCTGAAGCGTTTTATTTCGCCCGGCGCATACTCCTGAATGCACCCGAAAGGAGGCCGGCAGCAGCTGCATTTTCCAGTCGCACCGGCTCGCCCAGGACACCCGGCCCCGCGGGGCGGCCGCCGCTGCCCTGCGTCGCTGAGGCGGGGAGCCGGCCGGGCTGCAG
>VZTM01002612.1:65642-125932 GCA_013400555.1 Jacana jacana | reverse complement strand
ACCCCCTGGCCGCTGCCTCAAGCGACCGTTTGCGGCTGAGGGGACTGTGTGGGCGGCTCGGGCTGCGCAGCTCCCAGGCGGAGCGGCTCCTCAGCCGTAGGCCGCTCCTTGCTGCCTCAACCCCCGCCCCGGGTTCGGTCCGGTTGGACTCGACCGCAGGGGCAGCCGGGACGGCACGGGAGGACGGCGGGCCCGGAGGTCGCCTAACTGCGTCAGCCGTCGCCGCTGCCGAGCCGCCGCCGGTGCTGGGAGTCCAGCTACTCGTCTAGGGTCTCGAAATCACCTTTCCCACATGACCTGGATTTAATCTCCTTCTGTCCTACATCATATATGCAGTAATGTGCCCTATGTAACGTTAGCAGGGAGAAAAGACCTCACTGCGGCTGCTGGCGTGGCTGGGAAGCTGGAGAATGAGGGGGGGGTCTCTCCAAGTTCTCCTGATCACAAGCGATTCCCTGCAATTCACTAACCAGTCCCCCTCTTCCAGCAACAAGGATGTCTTACTGGGAGTTAAGCTTCTGAACGTACAAAGGGAGCAGGTGTTGCCAAGTTCATCCCCAAGAGACCAGACGGATACAGAGGAGCTTCTCCTGCAGAATGAATAAGCTCACAGAAGTGACAGATGCTACAGCCACAAGCTTCTCCCATCAGCAGTTGCTGCCTCTTGCCGCAGAAGGGCCGGCCAAAGAAAACCTACCACATAGTGCTGTCAGTGGGGAAGGGAAAGGGTACACAACAGCTCTGGGATGGTCCCATCCACATCCAACAGAGCCACAGGTGCCAGGGCAGAGATGTCCTAAGTGCCAGCAGAAAAGGGACCTCTTCTTCCCAGGAAGACCCTTGGGCATCTGTTCAGTTCAGCTGCTCTCCCACAAGTCTCAGATGTTTCATTGTGGTTGCAAGGTGCAATTTGTCTTGACCCTTGCTGATAAACCCTGATGGTCTTTGTGACATCAAATCGTGTCTAAATTCTTCCCCATGCGCCCCAGGAAAAGGAACAGATTGGAAGTCGCATGGGGTAGATTCTTTCCCCCATTGCCTTACTACAAGGTACTGGGGATGTCTCCATCCAACACAGCTATCATGGGAGCTGCCCTACCTGCCAGCTACTTCTCTTGTGTAGGCTGGGAGGCTGAATCTGCTGCCGCCTTCGTAGGGGACAGGTGTGGTACTCCTGATGCAATTCTTGTGTGCATGCTGCTCAACAGGGAGCTGGGAAAGGGACATCTAGTTAATACAGGCTGTGGTCCAGAAGCCAGAACAGCACGGGTTACTGCATCATTTATCAAGGCTGACATATCCAGCTGCAAGAAGCAGGCAGAACAGGTCATGCTCCACTGCCCAGCATGCCCCAGGGCTGCTGCTTCCCTCTGTGGACTGCCTCTGCCTTGCCAAGCTCAGCTGGCAGAAGAAGAAAAGCACATGCATGAAAGGGAGATGCCACTTCACATGGGACAATGAAACACAGATGTTGGACCACACATGACAGAGGCAGCACACACAGTTTGGCAAGGGACAGTGGCCTCGCAGCGGTGCTTTTGCCTGGGAAATAGCAAGCAGTAAGTGGTAGAACACAACCTAGTGAGTTCAGGAAGGAGCAGCTTCTAGGAACAGGGCGAGGGGACGTAGCCAAAGCAGGCAGGCCGCAGGCATCCCGTTCAGTTTCGGCTCTCCTAGTTGCTTTGTTTCATTGTTGTTGATGCTGGAGGCCCTCAAGGATGTCACTATGTCTCAGTTCTGTCCAGCACTACTTCAAGGAATAGGCTTTGTGTGCTTCCCCCCCTGCAGATCTCAACACCAACTGCTTTGCTGGGTAACATCCATATGCATGGAGGTTATTAAAACCACTCAGCAGCCTTTACTCCAGGGCTCTTCCATGTCCTTTCTCCAGCACATTTCCACCCACACTCCACTGTGCTTTGGTTTGTTGTGCACCACCACTGGGTTGTGACTTGCTTGGAGAGGGTTTAAGACTGTACAATGTTAGCTGCTTGGCCCAAAGACAGGAAGGAGTTCATGGGGAGCATTCCTGTGGGTTCACTGTCACAGCACCCTGCTTGGGCATCAGCTCTGCTCTGCCAGCAAGGAGGGAGGTTGCTCTGAGAGCCTTTTCTGGCCTCTTCTGGGGATTAGGGGCTCAAGCCACTGCCAGCAGAAACTGAGCAATGCACCATCAGCTGTACCTTCTTGGTTAAGATGGGACCTGCCTGGAGTTTTACAATTTCTGTTTTGCTCTGCAGCTGAGAAGGAAGAAGAGGAAAATGAGACGTGAGGAGAGGAATGCAGTGGCCTTGGCTGCTACTGCTGGGAATCTTGTCAGGGCCAGATGATGCAGAACAGCCCAGCTCGGATGCAGCAGGGAAGCAAGCGAGAAGCAGCCCAGCACTAGGTACAGGTCAGGGGGAGCACATACAGCAAACCCCACTGAGATGTCTGAAGAGCAGAAAACATTTCAGACAAAAGCCTGAGACTCAGCAAATCAGACAAGTGGTGTACAGGTATGGAGACCCAGGAAGAGAGAACTGAGCTCTGTGGGAAGAGGGCTATGACAGGAACACTGGCCCAGGGAGGGAGGTGGCAATTCTAAGGGTTACAGGAGGTGATGCCCAGAGACAGGGTGGTCCTGGGACTGAAGAAGAAAGCTGCCACAAAACAGCACTCCCAGCTGGCAAATGAGCCATATTGAGTTAAGACTAAATGATTCCCTCTGCAAATCACTGGTTCCCCCTTTACCCCCCAACTTCAGTTCCTGCCAAACAGATAAATCTTGCCAGCATTCCTCCCTTGGATTAATTCAATCCCTTTGGCTGTGGAGGCCAGAGATCCCAGAGAGACAGCTGAACTTCATCTTAGCCACAGCAAGGCTCTGTACCACGTGAGTCTCCCTTGGCCGTTACTGCCTCCTCCCAGCCAGGTCTGCTTTCTATCTGGGTATCAATCAGCTCAGAAAACATGCCCTGGTCCCCACGCATGGCGTCATACTGTGTGATACGTAAACACATCCCTTAATGGGCAAAGTCACAGCAAAGGAGTGAGCCAGCTCACAGGTGGCAGTAGCAGAGCAATGTGACAAAATGAGTCCCTTGGCAAGCATGGCAGCTCTCCTTGCCCTCTTAACCCCTTTCCCACTGCAAACTCCGTGAAGGCTCTTTGTACTCCAGCAGATGTAGGCAGCTGCCTTTTCTGCCATGAACGTTTTCCTGCTGCAGCATCAGCCTTTTCTCCCATTCACCCCAGAGCACGAGCAGGATCCCCCTCTACTTTGTGCATCTGGCTTTTCTGCTCCCATCCCCAGGATCATGTTGCCCCTCAAGACTGTAAAGCCGTCTACACGCCCTGGTAGCAGCCTCCTGCAGAAGAGTGAGCTCAGTGCATGTTTGTTTCTGTGAGTTCAATTCACTCATGCCTAGACATGAGCTTGTTGAGCCAAGGTGTTCCCACACACCTCCTCAGAACTTGCCCTGAACATTAAAACAAAAAAAACAAAAAGAAGCTTGCCAAGGGCATGTGGCATCCTATCCAAAACCAGAGGGTCCCTGAGTGGTGCTATGGGCACTTGGAGCATATCCAGGAATAGAGAAATGGTCAGTCCAGCAAGAGCAAAGTCTTCAGCACAGCAGAAGCCCAGACTAAATGATCTCCTGGAACATTTCCATTTGTTTTCTAGGATGCGTCACAGAGAGCAGGAAAGCCTAAGAGTAAAGAACTGCTCTTGCAAAGAAAGCACAACATTTGCTGTGTTCCCTGCCCCAGCTTTCCACTGATAAACAACTGCAGCATCAAACACAAAGTTCGCACATAGTCAGCCGGCATCGTGCATGCCAGCCTCCCTGGGCAGCCTACATCTGGGAAGAGGCAATGTCTGGAGGCTCAGCAGTTATTAACCACGGGCCAACCTAGTCACATCCTAGTGACTTCCAGGATTGCTACATGAGCACAGAGATTTGTGCCCAAGCCTCCTCTGTGCACAAAGCTTTGCGGGTTTCCAAGAAGTAGCTGAGCACAGAGATTAAAAGGATCAGGAGCTCAGCACTCTTGACTGATTCTGTAATCAATCCATTGCTGCCGTTTTTCCTCCTAGCTGCACAACATGCTCAGTGCCAGAACTCCCCGTCTGACTTGGGCACTTGGGGAAAACACAACCTTGAAGGGCTTGCAGCAAACAGGATCTTCTTGCCTTTCATCTTAAGGAGCGGAAAGAGAAATCAAAACAGAAACCCCAGCATGCGTTCCCTCAATCCTACCTGTCATCTTGTTGGTCCAGGGTAAGGAGTACTCCAGCAGGGACTTCAGGACTTCAGGAAAGTCCAGGGCAGTGTGGCCCCCGGGACTGTTGCAGCTTGACATGTCCTGTCCTGGGACTGCACTAGTACGGTTAAGGGAGGGCCAGGTGCCTGGCCGCCAACGCTACACCCCACTCGCCTGGGTGTTGTGAGAAGGGCTTGCCAAACTACTCCCGCTGAGAGTAAAAACAAGGGAGGAAAGGGAGGAAAGGAAGGAGCCTGGCGGAGATACAGTTTGCCTGGCTGTCTTCACCTCCCCCTCTCCCACTCTGAAGTGGCCAATTGTGGAAATAGCTTGCAGCCTCACAGGGCTGGACCGGGCGGCTGGCCAGCATGGTTTTACAGGGCCTTTCCCAGCCAATCCGGCAGCAAAGAACTGGGCCAGTTATCTAACTTTGCAAAGGCAGCACCCTTTTCCTTCCCAAGGTGTTATAACAAATATACATGTTGCGGGGAGGGGGGGCAAGCAGCAACCACACACTGTCAGGGGTACACACATCGGCTGCAAACCCAGCAGCAGAGGTATCCGCTGCAGAGAGGCTCTGAGGAGGTCTGAGCTGCGCAGGCTGCCCTGTGGAGATACACACGCTGTCTGCATCTGCCTGCTAACTCTTCAGCTCTGAGCTGCAGATAGTGACAATACTTGCACATAGTGCAATGCTTACTCGGTGTCCCTCCTAAGTCAATATTGATAATAGCGTAAGGCATCTTTCTTATCAAGTGTGCATCATCCCCAAAGTGCAGAGTTTCTCTTCAAAGTGGCACAGAGTTTTATCAGAAAGCTGACAGCCTCCTCTTGGAGCAGTGATGTAAGGCAAGAGAGTTCATGCACCCTGCAAATACTCTGATAACAACTGGTTAAGTAAGACATTCAGTGTGCAAAGCCCCTCCTCTCCTGTTAGTGAAGTTTTTTAGCATGGAGCAGGGAAAGAGACAGGAAGATAAAGGTCTCGTTTTCCTTATCAGGATCTGTCTTGGAAAGGAGCATCTTACATGTGCTGGATTCTTATCTTTCACTGCGTGTGATGATTAGAACAGAATTGCCTTTATTTTGCAGTTTGTTCCTGTCTTTTGCCAGGCTCAGCCTTACAGCACCAGTACGAGTTGATAGGGATCAGGTATTCCTACACTGGTCTGTGAGTCCCAGCTCTTGGAGACAGCCCAGCAAAACTGTGCACGGCTCTGAGCGTGGAAGTGGCCGGAGTGAAGTCAGAAGGACTTTTGTTGTGCCTAAAGTGAAGCGTTTCAGTGACCTAGGATTTTGAGTCTTCAAAAGTGATAGGGTTTGCTCATTCCTGACAGCGTGGTCTTTTGTGCCATAAGGAAATGCATTCGCTTTAACCCTACAAAACCCAAAAGGACCAGCCAGACTGGGTGGTGGGGAATTTTGGATTAGCTGGGGAAGTTTCATGGTATACATCCCAAAATAATCAGGCTCAGAAATCAGAAGGTAGATGCTTTGTTAGAATTCTTAACTAGGATACAACCGCATTACAACCTCTTCCAATTTTCCCTGTGGTTTGTTCCCCCCACACTCCCAGATGGAGTGAAGGAAAGCAGACACTGATAACTATCAGCAGTGAAGCCTTTCAGGGAGAACGGTCCCCTGTTAACCCCAGCCTGTTATGGTGTCTTCCACCCAACCATACCTGGAGCCAATAGACTCTGCAAAGTCAGTGGATTCTGGCCACTGGGAGCCAGAAAAGCGATCCCATCTCTCCTTACTGGAGCACATCCTGCCAGCTAGGACTTCCATGTCTTTTCTCAAAATCTTTTGATCCATTCTGGCTGGCCAAGGCAAATGGGGTGGGGGTCACTCAGTCCTGCCAGGCATTGCTAACATTTAGGAGAGCTATCGTCATATATGCCTAGACCTTGACGACAAGGTAAAGTGACTGGGAATGTGGTAGCTGCCCAGTACCAGGTGTAGATGGATTTCCTGGGTTTGCCCCAGACTCAGACTTATCCTGAAAGCTGGACCAATATCTGACTGCATTTCTGGAGGCACAGAAGGACTTCACAGCAGCTGCTGCGGCAATCGGCTGACACATAGCTTCAGAAAATAAAAAAGTTCATTGAGAGGAAACTGTCACTGAGCATTTTGAATTCTTAGCCTGCAATGGACATCTACAAGCTGTGTCACTACAAGATTCATTTTTTTTAGAGATCTGAGAGTGCATGTAACATCCTGTGTTTGCCATGTCTACGAAGTTTCCTGCCAACATGTGTCCTTCTTGATTCATAATCCCTGAAAATCAAGCTCCCGCCCAGGAAAAGAGCTTGGGTAACATCACTAGTAGGATGCATAAACGCTGCTCTGACTTCAAGCCCTGGGGAAGCAGAAACCGTGCTACAGAGCAGTCATAGTGGTGGGGAGTGTCCATCTGCCCTTGTGTCCCGCCATGGAGAGCGTTTGAGCTGCTTTAGCAAATGGAGTTGAAGTGTTGGCTCTGGAAAGCTGCAGGCATGGTCACGAATTGCATCACTTGTGCTGGCTGCACTGTTATCGGATCAGACCCTTATTGCTTATTATTGTAATCCCATGTTAGAGGAGGTCTCAGCAGCTCTGCTCCATCACTCAGAAGCCCAGTCAGCCCTTAGCAGTGCGTTTTCTCACAGACTCAACCAGCCATACTCAACTTATGCTGGCCCTAAGTGGGTAGCACGCAGAAGGGGGCACCTAACCTGGTGGAGAGGGCCAAACTCCAGGAACATCAATTTAAATGGCAGACACCAGGGCTACCTTCAGTGTCTTTTGTCTAGATCTCCCACTGTAGCTACCCACACCATCTACAGGTGCTGCTGGGCCCCTTGGCATATTTGCCCAAGGAGCATGTTCAGCAGTGCCATGGCTGCACACAGTCCTGAGGGGAGGAATGGGGGTTCTTCAACATTCACCTTGGTCTGTGCTCTCCCTCCTTTTACATTTTCATTCCAAAGAGGTGCTTTTTTTTTTTTTTAAGCCAAAGCAAATTCTTGTACCTTGTTTCCTCCCTGCTTCACCTCTCTGCAGTGCTCAGTTACTTCTGTTGGTACCAGGGCATGTAAATGTCTCTTTTTAAGCCCCTAATTCTACTCTTGTCATTAGAGGGATCGCTCTGTGGAGATCTGTCATCAGCCTTGAAGTACATTTGGAAATGCAGAGCAGGGCTGCTCAGCTGTTATATCAGTTTGAGACCCCAAGGGGTCATTCTGGATATACAGACTTCTCTGATACAATCCTGCTCAGTACAAGGAGCTAGGCAAGGGAGCTCTTTGTCTGTCTCTCCAAGTTGCCATTTTTCCCTCAGCTCCAGGAGTGCTCCCTCTACTCCTTTACCGGACCACATCCACAGCACTTCTGGATCTGTCTTTCCACTGCCTCCCCTCCTGCTGGTGTCTTGCAGCCCCCCTCAGCCTTGAAACAAGAGGCAGTGACACAGCTGGGTGCCACTCTGGCCGAAAGTCCTGCAGATTATCTCTGTGAGTCTTGTATTTGGTAGTGGCACCTCACTGTACACCCATTTCTGAGGCCAGCATTACAGATGGGACCTTAGTTCTTTATTCCAGGTGTCTGAAAGCACAGCTTCCAGGGAAATCACGACTAGCAGTGACATTTGACCAAAGAAAGGCATTAGTGGTTATTATTACTAATTGCTGTTATCTTAGCTTCATCAGATAAAAAGAAAGCTTGGCTTGATAATCTAATGGAAATAATTTAGAAATATCTTAGAAAATAAAAAACCCTTTTTTTGTCTAATGTTCTAAGGAACGAAAGCTTATGCAACAGCAGTATTCATCTATCCATCCATCCATCCATCCATCCATCCATCCACCCCTTGTTTCTCAGAACAGGCTACTCACTTTGGCAAAGGGATAAATATATTTAAATATCTTTTTATATTTGAAACATAAACTAGGAAGAAGAGAGAGTCAAATTAATGCCTCCTCAGAGAGAAAACTTGCTGTTATTTGTTCTGTTTGAGTTGGGGCACGTGTATTATTGGCAGCCAACGCCCCAAAGCACATGTTGCCCTGGGCAGGAAATCGTGAGGGGAGAGGAAGAAGCCAGCAGTATTTAGGGGATTTTGTGGTGACAGACAAGGAAGGTTACTTACCCTGAAATGTATCTGGAAATAAGGACGACACTCTGAATAAAACTAGAAGCTTTACAAATCCTGCTGCTCCTGAAACAACTTGCTTGCTTTTAGTCAGCTGAGACCATTCACCTTCAGAAAGTTCCAAATCACCTCACACGGGGATGTCTTCTGCTGCTGATTCCAGACCTATTCCTCATGGTCTGCGTGAAGGCTCCAGGCCCACCCATGGGAATTGATTCTTGCAGCAAACCTGGCTTGGTAAGTGGTTTTCTCTCTCTTCTTTTATCTAAGCAAACCCTTTGCCAGAGGTCAGCCACTGCCTCTTTGCAGACACCTGCAATTTTTTTTGTTACACTAGCTCCTAGGACAAATGCACACTCCACTGACAGCTGCCATATTTAACTATTTGTTTGCATGGTGCTTTGGGCTTGATAGGGAATTTTGTTCACCTTGGCAGGGGCTGGCAGGCTAAGTTTCACTGTAGTCTTTTGCCCCACATCCCAGCACCTTGTCTTCTACAAGGCTGAGATGCTACTGCTAGTGGACATCTAGGGAACTACAAGGACACTCCGAATGGCAGCAGCAGGGAAAACTGTGGCCAGATCAGGGGTGTCTGCATCCACAGCAGATTACTTTAAAAAAAAAAAAGGACATGGGAGGAGGAATGATGAAACCTGTGTGGGAGAGTGGACAGCTGCGGGTGGTAAAAGTAGGACTGGGGCTCTGTGTTGGCTAAAGACTCTGCCTGCCAGCTGAAATGTGGGCACCTGACTGTTTAAGTACTTCTGCTGGTCTCAACATGAGGCACAGGCACACAGGCTTGATGGGGCCTTGCACTGAACCTCCTTCCCAACTCTAAAGGGGCTGTCCCTTCCCAAGGCAGGGCATTGCACGCACACACGTGCATACATATGTGTACATATATCTGTATATCTATGTGGAGAAACAGTGCCAGGATCCCCTTGTGAATGGTGCAGCTTAATGGAAGGAACCACCTGCACCTCCCGCCTGAGGCAAAAGGTTTTCTAAAAACTAATTCACCAAAATGAGTGCCAAAAAGCTAATGAGCTTTCCTTCTCCAGCCCTCCTGCCAAGACACCCCCTCCTTCTCAGGGTGTTCACGTGGCAGCCAGGCTCACCACAACTCTGCTCCTCCACACGTGGCCTTCCCCTGTGAGGTGCCATTTGCCAGAAAACTAGGTGCTAGGCAGGGAGAAAACGTGAGAAAGACTCTTGGGATCACCAGAAGTTGTGCTGCCCTGGGCAGGAAGGACACCTACAGTTGCCTTTGTGCAGTTCCCTGCTCCAGAAACACTCTGGGAGCCTGGGCAGAGCTGTCTTTGGGAGCTCTCCGAACAACCGTTGGCATGAGGCAGAGCCCAGAAGGTGCCAAAAGCAGCAATAAACCAAGGTGTTTAAAGAAGGATGGGGAAATCCAAGGACAGTGATTGCTGGGCCCCTGCCAGGGTCTGTGAGAGGTTGTTTGGTGGGACAACAAGGAAGTGCCAGGGTCCGTGAGAGATTGTTTGGTGGGACAGCAAGGAAGAAACGGTCCTCTGGCTTCTTCCTTCTCAGAACAAAGAGGCTAGCTGTAAGGACCTTTTCTGTCCCTTGGCCATCCCTTCCCAGGCTCACTCACCTGTCCTGAGAACAATGCGGCCCCAGGCAGGTGCAGGGATCCTATGGCACCATGGTCCAAGAGGTCAGAGCTCAATGGACAGAACCTGGGGAAGATATGTGGGCTGAAAGACAACAACCGATCCCCCAGAAGCTTGGGCAGTCTGGCTGCTGCTGATCCCCAAATGCCAAGGTATGAAAGCTTGGGTCTTGAGCAGGAGAAGATCCAGGCTGCTGAAAGCCTCTTTTGAAACAGTGCTTCTGTATTGAATCCCCACCGCAGCTTCCAAGGTCAATGTCCAACTGTGTTGCCATTATCCTCAAGCTGTTTGGGTGAGGAAAACTAAGGCCATCTCGCTTCCGCACAAGCAAGACTTTCCCTCTTCTGCCTCTGCGCTTTGCTGGGGTACAAACAGGGGAGCATGCCTTGATATTCAATTAGAGGAACTATGCAGCTTTTCATCCTCCCCGACTGTCTGCCTGGAGGGCCTCAGCACTACTGAAAACCTACAGCTAAGGCAGACAGAGGAAATCCACAGAGAACAAGGGAAATACACCAAAGAGCACCTCCAGCACTGAGTATTTTTCTGGCTCCAAGCAAGCCAAATCTACTCTGGCATTTGGGTTTAGAGATTTCTATTCCAGCCCTGGGGAAACGTCATTTTGGGGAGGATTAATCCAGTGATAACAAATAACCCTGCTTCCTAGGACTCTCTGCTATGCCCGTGCCTCCCAAGGCTCTCAGGAAAAAATAAGAGTTTTCTGGAGTGCTGCCATCCATAAGCTAAACTGCAGAGAGCAGCACCCACGGAAGGGGCAGTTTCAGGAGCTACCAGGGCCAGGACTGCTGCAGTGAGGAAGGAGTCAGCTGGAGCTGTAACCTCATCTATGCTTTTGTCCTTGCTGCATCCTACAGGCACCCCAAGCAAGTCTGTTCAGCACCTTCCGCTGCCCCACACCAAATGGCTGGCTGCTCCAGCTGGTGCTCCTGCAGCCTTTCCTCTTCTACTTCCCTCCCACCAGTCACCCCCATCCAGCCCTTTTATGACTTATTTAGCACATCACTTTCTGCCCAATGTTTCCCCCCTGCAAACACCCTCCCTCCCAGCCAGCAAGCAACACGCCTCCCCAGGTTACAGCTCCTGCAAGGCAGGAACCGTCAGCTGCTCTCTGTGCATGGGACGTGACACAACACGACCCTGTTCTTGGTTGCAACGGCTGCAGCAAACACAATTAAAAGCGATGACAGCTTTTGCATCACCTGTTGCCACTGCCCAGAAACGTTCCCCTATAGCGTGGGCAGAGAGAGAATTGCTTAGGAATCCCAGCTGCAGCTCGCACGCTTTGCAAGGCAAACTCCCTCTGCCAGGCTGCTGTGCGACAGCCAGCATTAAAGGGCTTTAGTATGAAGCCTTCCTCCCACTTCTCAGGGGTCTCTCTCTGCCCCTGCGCCTCTCAATCCTCCGTCAGACCCAGATCCTTCCTGGCTGATACGGGGCTCTCCCCTTTGCCTTTGTATCTGCAGAAGTTCCCAGGAGGATCTGAATACTGAAGTCACTGCTGCTTTTCCCTATTTCTTCACAATACAAGTTTATTTTCTTCAGTGAAGAATGCTTTCTCATGCTTCATTTGCCTCACAGTTTGACAGCTGTGGTCCCCGTTGTACTGAAAAAGCTGCCCTCAATCTTGCCAGCACGGCCTCAGTAATCTGTGCAGGGTAAAACTAATGCTCCTCACATTGTGTCTACTCAATAGATGGACCCTGGAAGCGCACTGGCCTCCTCATTCCCTCTGTACTACAAGTTTGTGTTCAGGCCTCTCCTCCTACGAGCTAAAGGACAAGAGCCCTTGTGTCTGTATCCAGGCACATTGGGGAGATGTGTAACAAGTCTCCTCAGGGCTCACTGGATGTGACCTTCTGGTCACTCTACCAGTTTATACAGCAGTAGCAGCCTGTCTTCATGGGACTTCCTTGCCTTTGCCAAATCTCTAGTTTTGGCTTTATCAAGAACCCCAGATTAATTTGCACCACACTGGATTTGAAAAATAAAGAAAAGAGTTTTATTAATAAATGTTTTTGGACTGGCCTCTTCCCTCAAGTGCGTTCTTCACCGCACAGCATCGTCTCCAGGCAAAATCTGCACAGATGCTTGTCCTGGCCCAAGCTGCATGCAACTCGGTGGGTAGGGCTAGGGGCATTTTCCCTGGTAGGGTGCACACTGGCAGGCAGAAGAACTGCCTGACCCAGTTAAACAGAGCAGCAGAACGACCTCTATGTGAAGGTGATGCCAAGACCTGATTACTGGAGGTTTCAAAACACAGGTTACCCAAACACCTGGAACTATGTGTTAATGTGCAGAACCCTGATGCATGGGAGAAAGAAAAAAGAATCTTAAATACACCTAAAGGTCACCAGAACCGTACATCTGATGAACAAATGCAGGGTCTGTTCATACACACATGGGCAATTTTCCACTCAGCAGGAAGAGCAGCAGGTTATACTTAAAGATGGGAAAAAGCAAAACCGCTCCAATGCTTGAAGTGTTCCCTTTGCTTCCCCCCTTGCAGCAGAGAGACCTAAAACTGAGGTAAAAATGAAAAATGCAAGCACACACTGGAGCAGGAGAGGGTTTAAAGTGCACACTTTTATTTTCTATTACAAAGGCTAAAAGAAGCAAGTTTGTTGGGTTTTTTTTTATTTATTTAAGAACAAAACCAAAAATGGTGTTAAAACATCTACATTATTATCCTGATACTAGACCTTATGAAAGATACTAAGTTCTTTTTTAATAGTAAAGCGTGGTATTCTTAAATTATATTAATACAAAGACATATTAAAGGACTCAAAATCATTACTACCCAGCTGAGAACTGCAGCATCCCCGTGCTATCTTTTCCTTTCACTTGCTAAAATCCATCCATTTTTGACATACGGTTTCATACAAGCTAAGTAGGGTGGTTTGGGCTTGGTTGGGTTTTTTTCACTTCTACTTCCCCCTGTAAAGGCCAGGTGAACTCCAACACCAGTGTCACGTAAAGCCCTGCCCCTACACCAAAGGATTTGGGAAAAGACTTTCACTAAGTCTTTCGGCATTTAACAAGCTGATCTAAATCAAAGTCTCTGCTCCCAGTGAATGTGTGTGTCTGCGGTTATTTTACAGGATATGGGATTTTCTTCTAACGTTACAAAATTAAAACACTGCTGCTTTTGTTAGGAGCCCGCAAATTTCTTCCCGCACTACGAAATTTTCCTCTTCTCTCACAGCAGGGAAGAGAAGAGCCTGTTTGTATGGGAGTCTTGTGAATGCTCCGCTAGAGCGGCCCTACAGCTTGTGGTTTATCTGCTGTAGAGCAGTTCTGCTGAGAGTCCGTAACGTGCTGAAGAAAAACCCTCTTGGCTTGATAAAGCGAGCCTGCGAAGCCAGGTGTGAAGCTTCCTGCCTTTCACAACGTCCCTTTAAATCATATAAGCAAAGCCTTATCATTAAAACTTTACTGGCTAGTTAGCAGTATAATACTCTCTCACTGAGATGGGACTGCGAGGACATCCTAGGGGGGTTCAAAAATGTGAACGGGGAAACCTGTCCCATCTCAAAAATTATACCTATCTATATAAAACCCTCCCCTCTTTGTTATTTCCCTTCCCCTAACCCAAATAAAAGTCTTTATATTTAAACTGGAGATGCTGCGTTTCCTGGCCCGAGTCCTTTTCCTTTACCCTCATTTAAAAGATTCCTTCGATACCACACACATATAATATTATATAGAGCGATATATTTAATACCTGTGTATATATGTTTCATGGGAGGGGTCACATATATACACACTAGAACAAGTCTGGTGACAAAGTACTGCAACACCACAGACCAGGTTATCATATCAGGGAAAACAAAAAGAGATAACTCGATGCAACCCCCGTGACCGTGGGTCTCCCTCACCTTGCGCACGCTGGGCCTCTCCCCACCTCGGCCCCGAGCCAAACCTCCCAAGCCCCACTGAGCAGCCCGGCTCTCACGGCAGAGATGGGGAGAGGGCACAGCGACCCGCTCTGTAACCTAAACAAGTTACCGGATGAGAAATCACGGCGCCGCGAACGCTAGAGTCACACTAGAGATGCCGATTCGTTTTAAAAATAAAGCCATGTTCCAACGTTCCTCGATCCAGATTCGCTTCCTTGACGTCTCTCCGAGACGAGGAGGAGGAGAAGATCACCCAAGAGCTGATGCCTACCTCCTCCCCTGTCTCTCTCTGTTTATAAAGTTGACCAGTTGAGCACAAGAAGCACCAGGAGAAGGTACAACCTGGGAAGTTCACAGACGGATTGTATTTACCACGAATACAGCACTGCAAGCCCCAAGGGCTCTGAGCTTGCTGTCCTGGGAGACTCTGTATGAAAAGTACACCCCCTACAAAGGCTGGGAGGGAGATGTATTTGGGTTTTGAGTGGATGGTGCCACCCATGCAGCTGGACTGCAGAAGAGAGAAGGAGAGGGAAGCCCAGGACAGGACACAGGCTTACTACACACAGGATGAGACCCCCAGGAAGGACAAGGCTGGCATGCAGAGCACTACTGCCCCTCACCACTGCTGCTACAAAAGCCAAAAATCCTGGCCCAGAGCTCAGCATCACTGGTGACCCCATCGTGGCGCAAGGCAGGCAGGACCCAGGAGCAGGTGCATGTTTGGGTCCCACTGTGCCACTCACCCTCCACCATGGTCCCTTGTCCTGGGTCACATCCTGGCTGCACTGTGCATCTGCAGGCTCCCTGCCTTGGCTCTGAGGAGGAGGGGGCTGGACCCCCAGTGCTCATAAGCGCCCTTCCAGCTGGATTCCCATCAGCAAAGCATCACCCATGCTGCTCAACGGTATCCTTTTAAATGGATCCCCACCCAGTTCTTCTGGCAGGGCAGGGAAAAACACAGCTCTAAATAAGGAGTAAGACACACCATTTCAAGAGCGAGAAGGGAACCCCATTAACCTCCCTCCCTCTCTTCAGAACACAAGCTGACAGAAACACAGGCTCCTTTTGGACAGAGCCTTCCTCCTGACTGATACTGCTGTGTGGAGTATGGTGACACACGGGGTGTCACAGTCTCCACTACACTTTCTAGATGGCTTCAGTCTTACTTGCACCAGTCACACCAGCCAAAAAAAACCAAACCAAAACTATCCAGCCTGAATACCTGTCATATGCTGAGAAAGACATCTAAGGAGGGTGTCCCCAATTTGCTACCTGGGCACAGTCAGCTGAAACAGTCTGAAGTCATCTACAATCCAGTTCCCGCTGCTGCAAGCAGTTTTATTACTTTGCTGCTTTTAGCTACGCTCTTTCCACCAGACAGCTGTCGCCCCCCTCAGCACCAGTTGATGCCTCAGGGCCATACTGACAGCAGGAGCTTAAGCCTAGATGTTTTAAGCCATACCCAGAGGTTTTCCTTCTTCTGCACCTCAATTCCTAATTCTTCTGGTACTGAACTCCCAGATGAGCAGGCCAGCTGCAGCAGCGCACGTGGGGGCTTGTTCTGCAGCACTGAGAAAAGGAGCACATGAGCTTCACGGTCACCTTTTCACCTGACGTCTGTCCCTTTCTCTCAGCTTTGTCCTACAGACCTCTGCAGCCACACTCTGAACTGAAGGGCAGCAGAATGACACACGAAGAAATTCCCCAATTTGCAGTCCAGTAGAGACTGGGTTAATTTCATTGAACGAAGGATAGTGAAAACGAAAGGAAGAAGAATTTGGAGGAAAGAAGAGAGAGAGAAGATGGATCACAAACTCAGTGAGCATGGCATTTTGCTGGCCAAGGAGAATCAAATTCACAATTTCATTCACCACTAATAAATCATCGTCTCATAATCTTAAAAGGAAAGAAAGTAAAAAGTTCTCTTTGCGAGACACGGATCTCGCTCTCCCTGCTACTGCCACCCTCGGAAAAACCGCCCCACGTTTCTCCAGCCAACAGGCACCCCCCTCCAACCCTTACTATACGCCATCCCGCAATAGGAAGTTGTATTTCCCAAAGTCGTCGTCCCTGGGGCAGAGCAGCATGTCCTTGCGGGCTTTGGCCAGTTTCTGTTTCAGCACTTCCCTCCGGTCTAGCCACTCCGTCAGCTCGTCCTGGCCATGGGCATAGCGACACTCCTCACCCTCAGGGCAGGCCTTGCTCTTCTGGAACCTGCCGGCACAAGGAGCAAAATCAGGAGGGCACCCCCAGGACAGGGTCTGAGCTCCTCGTCTGGAGCCTGCCTGCAACATGCTGCACGTTCTCCTTTCTAAGGGCAAAGCGGTTCTCCTACAAACCCACGTGCAGCTGGATTTTGTACAGAGGCTGGGCACAGAAACCAGCAAACAGAGCATTTAGTCAACAGAATGAAACCACGTGAGCTGGAACTGGACCAGTGGGGATGAGGAGACACCACCACACAAAAGAGGAAACACCAGGTAACAGCCCCGAGAGAGCCTTCTCTCTAACCAAAATGACACTTCTAACCATCAGAAGCCTTCTGAAGGCACCTCAAGGTGCTGGTTCAGAGGGCATGAGACATTCAGACCATTTAATAAAGCATCTAGGTTTCCCCCAAGCATCAGGCCAAGCAGACTGGTCAGCAGCCTGAGAGCTGAGAGCATCCTGGCTACAGAGGGCAGAGGCACAGGGACAGCCGTGAAGCTCGCTCTCCTTTTTCTAAAGACATGCTCAGGAGTGAGTGCACTTTTACCACTCAGTAGAGTGGCTGCCCACCTCTGGGGTCCCTCAGCAGCCTCACCGTCACCCAAACCTGTCAGCTCCTCCTCCAAGCAGAAGTCCCCTCTCACAGAGAGGAGGAGGAGGTGGTGAAGGAGGGGAGGGATGACAGAGGCCGTGGGCTTGTTGTCCCATCCCTGCAGCAGTAGCACAGGAGGGAGAGGAGACAATGGTACCTTTCACAGAGACGGAATTCGCCCATGGGGAAGCGGTAGCTCCAGCAGCTGGAGTCACTGTCTGAGGTGAAGACCTTCTCCTTGTGCTTCTCCGACTGGATGTGCTGCTGCCATTGCTTCTTGCTGTTGCTGTTCTTCCCACAGAGCCAGCAGTGGTAGCCCATCTAACCAGTGCAGACAGAGCAAAGGGCCGTTCAGTGTGTTAACAGTCTCGCCCACTGGTCTTCCCTTGTGCCTCTACCCCTTTCCTCCTTGAAGCTCCACTCAGCCTACAACCTCCTGCACTTCCTTGCCATACCATCTTCAAGGCATCATGCTGCCACTAAGGGGGAGCAGAGGAGGTGCTTTACTGAGGTCTACCTACAGCTCAAATGGGTTCAGAGAACAGGGCAGCTCAGTTCAGTGACATGGTCCTGCCTGCTCCAATAGGGTCTGACTGCAAGACCCCCAGGTGCACAGGCAATGCAGGACGCTTCAGGAGCACAAATCCTTACACTAGCCACCGCCCTTGGGCTAGGAAGACATATCTGCTTCTAGTTTTCCCAGGCTCCTGATCTAGCTCTTCTCCAACCTTCTCCCTCTTTTCCAACAGACCAGCAATGGCCTTGCCAGCTTTCCCAGGAGCACGCAGGAACCCTGGAGAGAGGCTGAGCCCACGCAAAAGGGAACCTAAGGTCCTACCAAGGCGAGGATTAACAGAAAAGCCATTGCAGAGCCTTGCTGACCCCAGGTCAATCCCTTCCCACCTCCTCTGTGCTGTCCTTGCTGGGCTGCTCTAAACCGTCCATTTGACCTACCATGGGGTCCTTCTCACAAGAGGAATACAGTCCCTGCTAGCTCTCTCACAGGAGAGTGACAGGCTGTCAGCACTGAGTAGGAGGGAAGAAGGACAAGAGATCAGCTGATTACCATGATGTCAGCGTAGTCAGTGGGCATCTGGATCTGTTTCTCCCCTTCTCGCGAGGTCAGCGGTGTCCCCTCTCCAGGCTTCCCAGGATTGTGTTTCTTTAGCCACATGTCATAGGTCTGCTGCATATCTAGTACTGCACAAAGGCAACCCATGAAGTCACTCAGACAACCTCCCACACCGTGCACAAACTACAAGAAAAGGACGAACGCTGGGGCAGCCCTTCCCTCCCCTCTCCTGTGCAGCAGCACCTGCCATCAGACTGAAGGCCCCTGGAGGCCCTATGGCACCTGCCCAGGTGAGAGCCTTGGGGAGAGGAACCAAATTCACACCACACTGCCTGGTGTGGTGAGGTGCCTTCTATGAGTTGAAGGTCAACTGTGACCACAACCACACAAAGTGTTCAGGAAGGAGGGAAAGTGCCCTGGGATCTCCACAGACTCCACCCTACAAGGTGATTTCTCCACCAGGCCTGATTCTGCTTGACCTCAGCAGACATCTCACTCCAGCCACGGGGCAAAGACAGGAGCTGGATTCAGTTCCATCCCTTCCCTCTAAAGCCCAAGCTTCATCTTCAGCACTCAAGAGGGAGGAGAACTCTTAAGCAAGCTGGCCACAGGAAGCACCAAGGAGGAAGGTCTAATGACAGCCTTCCCCGAGTTCAAAACCTGCCCACAGGAATGCAGTCAAAGTCTCATTTTTTGGTTAAAAACCTTCTCAGGATACTAGTGGGAACAGTAACTTTAGGTGGAAGCTTTGACTGCACATCTGCCTTCCCAAGATCAGTTCCTGAGAGAGGTTACAGAAACAGAAAGGTTTGCAGGGCCGGATGTGCTGCTGGAAGTGCAATGCCTTAGTGACCTCCGCCTTGCTAAACGGGTCATTAAGGAACTCAAGGCAATTGGGGATAATGAATGCAAGTTCCCCCAGCTGAAACAATGCTGTTTGAAGATTCACTTTCGTGCTTGAGCAAACACACCCAGACTGTTCTGATGTGCTTTAAAGGCCTCAGCAATGAATTTACTTGACCTGCAACAACTAACATTGTCTAGCTCATCAGAGAGAAAGACCTTCCATCCAAGCACAGACCAGATAAACTCAAGGACAGGCCTAAAATCCTACAAACTTTCCAGCATCTCCCAACAGAACTAGGTGAACACCAGGAGATCTGTGCCTTGCAAAGAACTTGCTGTTGGTCTGAAAAAACAAGGATTGCTGGCAGAGAGCTGGCAGTCCAGGACATGGGCAACCCCCTAGCTTTCCCCAAAAAGGTAAGTTGGGAGTCAGTATAAAAGTGTTCAGACAAGCTCCTCCACAAAGGCACCACCCAACGATGTTCTCATTCGGGATCTCAAATCCACCCCTTTGAACATAATGCCATGAGCAGGGAGTGCCACAGCCCAGAAGCACAGAAATGGGCAAGAAAGCCAAAGCAGATACAAGACAGGCAAGAAAGATACAGAAACACCTACAGGTCAGGACTGGTGCTTTGGCAGAGCTCCATGCAGAGCCAAGCCTGGGACAGTACAGGCAACTGGAGGGGTAGAACAGGGTGGATTCAAAGTGCTGCAGTAAGGGAGGGCAGCAATGGAGCAATACTCACTAGTCCCAGAGCGAGGGACTCAACTATACATGCACGTTTAAGAAGAGCAGCTCTAAATTACCGTAGACACCGCCCCATCATCCCACCTAAACTCACGGTACCAGCTCTGTCCAGCTCCATCGCTGTTGGCAAGAGTGTGTCTTAACAGCCTCTGCATCCACTGCCCAAAGGTCCTCTTCCCTCCCCCCAAACTCTCTGTCCTGCATCTCCCCCACTCACTTTTGTTTTCCTTCATGAAGGTCCACATGTCTCTCTCCTCGGGGCTGTGGGCGAAGGAGCAGTTGCCCACATACTGGCACTTCCTGCCGTTTTGTGCATGGATACACAACTGCCAAAAGACGGAGAGCAACATTTCAGCATCTGCACAAACACTCCTTGCTAGAGGGGAAAGTGGGTTGAAAAAACCAACCAGGACATTAAACTGCACACAGGAGGGGTCACAAACGGGACACTTCATACATCATTAACTCGTGTCTCTTTTACTCAAGCTCCCGATGACACAAAGGGTCAGTTTTCCCTATAAACATGCAGGCAGCTCAGTTCAGCACTTGGCCTCTCTCGTTGCCATCTCCATAGGCAACCAGGTGCACTGGCCTTGGGGTAGACAGCAGGGAGCGACCTGGATTGACCTGACAGTGTCTCCTGCTTGCTGGTCACGTTGCTGGTCCCCAAAGGTGACTAATTCTCCAGCCATCTCCAAGCTGGAGATGTGGCCTCACAGGTTGCTTTGACTGCACTAGTGTGCACACAGCTTTACCTCCCAACTACCAACAGCGTCATTACTAGAGAAAATGAGAAGCATTCCAAGCATCCTATTAACTGCTCATCCCTTCTCCCCCAGTCCTGCCACCAGAGGAGGACAGCAGAGTGGAGACCAACTGTCCCACAAAAACCAAGAAGAGACAACGCTGGGGGGCCGGGTAGGAGCCCAGGCAACGCACACGCTCGTATGGCAACCTGCTTTCCTGCACAATCTGTGACTCACCTGCCGGCCCCATCCTTTACTACAGCAGCTGTTAATAACTCTTGCTCCCCTCCCCAGCTTCTAGCAACTGGCCTGCAACTGGAGAGTGCTCAAGGCCTCACACCTGGCCTTGCGCCTGCCCATGAATGAAGGGGCAGCAGATCGTATAGGGTAGGGAGAGACCTTTCTCCTTCCAGGGAGAAAGGAAAGGAGAGCATGAGAGAAGCTATCAATCACCATATTCAGGGTTGGAGGTTGGTTCTCTGTAGTTTTCCTCACTATACGTGGCTTTTTAGCTGAGTTCTTAGTTTTGCTTTCAAAACACATCGTGAGCACGTTTCATAATCTACAGCAGCTCAGCCACAAAGGCTGAGCTCAGCTGTAAAGGCAGGGATAGGCTTCTCCCAAGCTTTTCGTCTCACCTCTCACCCACACTGAGAAACCCTGACCTAAGGGGAGACTTAAGCCTCATTCCCAAACCCTGTGCCAGCCACTTCTTGAGATGGTGACTGCATTAACAGCAACATCAGAAAAGCACGTACATGCATGGAGCGGTTTAAAAGGGTGCTGCCCCTTTTTCAGCTCCACCCTTTTGCTGGATGTCCTCAAGATCTTGCTGCTAGCAGTCTGTCCTTGCCTCCCACCTCACGCCTGCCCCCCTGCCAGGTCTGTAAGGGACCAGCCCTCAAAGAACTGCATCGTGGTGGGAGGGAAGGGGAAGGGGCACCTGGCTGTGCTGGGCATGGGACTTACATCATATTGCTGTGGGAAGTTGCGGATGGAAGGCAGAGGTCGGACAGACACCCACTTCTTCTTTGCTTTGGACATCACCAGCAGGACGCGACGTTCCTTTGTCCAACTGAGAAAGACAGAATAAATCAAGAGAGGCAAAAGGAAGAGCAAAACAGGGTTTTCTTTTCCTCAGAGACCTTTAAATATTGAGAGGTGACTAGACCCTCCAGTCCAGCTTGTTCCTGCACTACCTGGCTCCTAGACACACCGAGTCTGTGACAGAGGAGCGACAAGAAGGGTGTTTTAGAAGGACTTCTCCCTGTACTTACCACATATTTCCTGGTGTATGTCTTCTCATAAAGCCACAAAAGTCTCCCCCAAGTCTCCCATGGCATCACCACGGATTACTAAACAGCTGCATTCCACCCTTTGACACAGGCAATTCTTGTGCAATTAAATCCACAAAAAACATTTGGGAATATTTTCTGCTTGGATGGTGCAGCAGAAATGCAAGTCATTACAAGTACTGTCTTGTGAACAGGTGCCAGGAAGTATTAATTCTCCTGCAGCACCAGCAAGCAATCAAGAGGAGATACCCTGGGCAAACCCCCTAGCTCTCACCAGTAGCTGCACAAAGAGGTCTGTCTCATCCTTCCCATTCCAGGCAGTGATCCTCACCTGCTCACTTCCTCCAGCAACTGCTGCTTCTGTTTCTTTTGTATCAAGGGTTTTACATTTGCAATAGGATGCTGGACTGTGCCTTTATAACTTGTGTTATGGGAAGTGAAGTCCTATAAATCTTCCATCCTATCCTGCCAGGATGCCTGGGTGAGAAGTGTCACAATTTTCCATGACTAAATGCTGCCTTCCCAGATGATATTCCCTTTCTGTCACACCAAACATCCTCACAGGCCCCGAGGTGCCAGGAGGTGCAAACAGAAAAGATATGTGTCAGAGAAGAGCAATCAGAGAGCCGAAGAAACTCGTTTCAGAGGAAGGAGAGTACCTTGAATCACTGCTAATAGTGACCTGACAGACATCTGCAAACAGCTAGGAGTACAAACAAGTGCTGAGAACTACCTTCAGTGACCATCCTAAGAAGAAATCATAGCAACTGGGAAAAAAGGAAATTGTAGGAGCTGGACTGCACATACCAGAGAACATTCTGCATGATGCTGGCAGCAAGTGCAAACAGTAGAGAGCTGGAAACTGCACATCAGCTCTCTGCAATGCTTGATATAATAACAAACAACCCAAGCAGCAAGAGGCTACTAGAAAACCTTACAGCCTCTTCCAAAGAGGTCAATGAGAGCCCAGGGGAAGGTAAGAGGATAAATTCCTGCCCTTGAGGAGAGGTGGGGGAAAGAGAAAATTGCATTCCTCACCAGTGGCGGGCTTTGGCACTACAGTACTTGAGGTCTTTATCTGGCTCCACCAGCTGCCCATTCCTCCAGCACTGGCCACATACAAATTTCATCTGGAGGTCAAAGGTGCTTGATGTAGGAGCCCGAGGAGAAGCCTGGGGAAGAGAAACACAATCTCATCAAAGAGAGCCAAAATGCATCCCCCCAGACTGCCACAGAGATGCTGGCAGCTCCCCACACGCCCGTGTGCCAGCAACAAGCCAGATTAAATCAGAAACAGCCCAGCTCTCCAGCCAGCATTAGCTGGTGGCCCATCAAGATACCAGACAGGAGCAAAACCACCACTTGCTTCAGCATGATTTCCTGGGCTTTGACGTCTGGCCAAAAGCACAGCCAGCCTGGCAGCTTCAAGCACTGACCAGGCCTGGCTGCAAAACCCCTGCAGCGTATCTCCATGTACAGACAAGCTCTGCAAGACCTGCCCCAGTGCTTAATCCCCGATTCCCCACAGGGAGGGCAATCCACATCCCCTTTGCTACCAGTGGAGAGAGCTCAGTCACACAGACAAAAGAGCCCCCTTGGGAGAAGGCTAGGCTGTGCCACAGCACAGGACCCCCCACTCCCAGTTTTTGATCCAAGAGGCTCACATCACATCTAGCACTTGACACACTGAACTCAGAGCTGGGTTCTCTTGTTAATACCCTTCAAAGCCATTTCTGGGCAGGTTTCCATCCCTCACAGTTCCTTTGCACCAGGCCTCAGAGAGAGCTAATCTGGACAGAGGTACAACTGTCAATGCACGTCTTTCATATCCTCTCAGCCACTTAACTTTCAACCTGTCTCCATAAGAAGGCTCTTTTGGGATTATGACTAAAAGACTGTGGAGGGGAAAAAGAATGGAGCCAGTCCTGTGTCATGGCTGCCTCACGTTTTCTGCGCTGGTCTCTGGAAAGCCATTGACATTTTGTACCACCACTAGAAGACCTGAGGTTGGTGTCTCCAGTTCATTTCCAAACCAAAGAGCAAACATTACTGGATGTCAGTGGTGCTGGGCATAGGAGTATATGGGGATACAAGCAAGAACGTTTATGAACACCCTGGTCATAGAATCCTAGAACTGTTTGGGTTGGAAGGGACCTTAAAGATCATTTAGTTCCAATCCCCCTGCCATGGGCAGGAACACCTTCCACTAGACTAGGGTTGAACACTTCCAGGGATGGGGCATCCAAAACTTCTCTCTGGGCAACCCGTTTCAGTGTCTCACCACCCTCACAGCACACTCAATCCCACTGTCCACGTTGCCAAAAAGATGTTAAACGGCACTGTTCCCAGTACCAACCCCTGGGGAACACCACTCAGCACCAGTCTTCACCTGGACATCAAGCCATTGACCACAACTCTTTGAGTGCAGCCACCCAGCCAGCTCCTTATCCACTGAATGGTCAAACAAAATCCATGCCTCCCCAGTTCAGAGACAAGGCTGCTGTACAGGACAGCGTCAAATGCTTTTCACAAGTCCTGGTACCTGACGTCAGATGCTCTTCCCTTACCCACCAATGCTGTAACACTATTGTAAAAGGCCACCAAATCTGTCAAACATAATTTGTCCTTAGTGAAGCCATGTTGGCCGTCACCAATCGCCTCATTATTTTCCAAGTGCCTTAGCATAGTTTCCAGGAGGATCTGCTCCGTCCATGGTCTTGCTGGCCACAAAGGTGAGACTTTGTTGTTCCCTGGGTCTTTCTTTTTTCCCCTTCTTAAAATGGGCGTTGTGTTTTCCCTTTCCCAGTCAGTGAGAACTTCACTAGACTGCCACAGCTTCTCAGATATGATGGATAATGGCCTAGCAGCTTCATCTGCCAGCTCCCTCAGGACCTGTGGATGCATCTTACCAGGTTCCATTGAGCTGTGCATCTTCAGGTTCCTTAGATGGCCTTGAACCTCATCTTCTCCTACAGTGGGAGGTTCTTCATTCTCCCAGTCCCTGCCTTCACCTTCTGCAACTTGGGTAATGCGGCCAGAGCACTTGCTGGTGAAGACTGAGGTAAAAGAATTGCTGAATACCTCGGCCTTCTCCATATCCCTGGTAACCAGGTCTCCTGTTTCCTTCTAGAGATGGTCCACATTTTCCCTAGTCTTCCTTTTATTACGGACATACCTGTAGAAGCTTTTATTGTTGCCCTCGAGACCCCTGGCTAAATTTGCTTCTCTCAGGGTTTTAGCTTTCCTAACCTGATCAGATTGCTGCTCAGACAATTTCTCTGCATTCCTCCCAGGCTACCTGCCTTGCATCCACATTCTGGAAGCACAAAAGTCATGTACCAGTAAAACACCACTCTGACTGTTAGCCGCATAAACAGCCCATCCCAGCTGCCATGCCTCAACTTCCAACCCTGAGCAGACAAGCAAAGCATGTTCCTGAGGTGCAGGCTTCCTTGGCAAAAGGAAAACAGCAAGCACAGGCAGTACAGAATCAAAGCATCTCCCAGGAAACGCCACATAAGCTATTGACTACCACTCTGCATCCTCCTGACTCAGTCCTTTGGAGAAGCAGAGCTGACACAGGGTCCTTCATCGCTGTGAAAATCTGACTGAGAGCTGACCTTTGCATGTGCTGACTACACGAAGCCATCACCGCTCTGGATGTCCCAGCGAAATGGCCCTTCCAGACAACCATCATCTCTCTTGATAAGTGGTGATTCTGGCCTACTTGTCTGCAGAACAGCCCTTCTGGTGGCATCTAGCACATCTGGCACACAACTTGTTCAGCTGTCAGCTTTCACCATTGCTAGTGACCACCAAGAACACATCAAAGTGGCCAGATGAGCAGGGCTGATCTGGGATATCACACAAGACGTCTCCCTCAGACGTGTGTCCTTTGAACACTAGTTTTAATCTCCACTTGCCTCCAAACAAAATTACATTATAGCTCCCCTCGACCCGTAAAACACAGGCCTAAGGTAACATAAAGGCACTGCTGGCACATTCCCTTTTATCAGCCCACTGCTATCTGCCATATGATCCTCCAGGTGACAGATCTCTCAGCACACCCAGGAAGTTTGGCTTGAACCTACTGACCCAGCAAAATGAAAAATCGAGTGCCTCCAGAAGGCACAACAGATGAGAGAGAAACCAAATGTTTCTCAGGTAATTCTGGCGACCTGGGCTGCTTTTTCCACCAGTTTTTAAGAAAAAGAAGCCCTTGTGCACTTCTTCATCAGAGTCATGCAAACTGCTGGTCAAACCAGTGGGCACGTATGCTCCCAGGGGATCAGAAGCCAAGCGGAAAATCAAAGCGGCTGTTGTTGCTGCTACAGGACCGCATTTGTAAAGGCAAGACACATACCTGGCAGGCTGCTGATAACCAACAGTGTGGAAATTAGTATCACATGAGGCTCTAGCAGACGAAGCCAGGCAAAAGTGCCTCAGGCTGTGGCACCACCCCTTGCTATGAAGCCAGACAATATAGTGTTAGCTATGCACCATGGCAACCAAATAAATAAGAGTCTGTGGCATGACAGCTCTCCACTTCAGGCTTTGTAGAAAGCAACAGCATGGCCACTTGTGCCTCCCAACTTCAGGAGCTCCTCTCAGCAGTAGTAAAATGCTCTCGGGGGAAGCCACGTGCCTAAGGTGACTCTACGAGGAGCTCAGGTTACTCAACCACCTAACCGAGGGAACTGTTCTTAGATGCACACACACCTTACTAGAGACTTTCATTTCCATGCTTAAATTACTAATTCTGAGGCCACTCTGCAGCTGGCTAGTGGACTAGAAACAGAATAGCCTTCAAAAAAAAACCAGAAAAAACGAGGACTAAACCCCTTTAATTCCTAGGGATGTGATGGGAAGACACCCAGATACCTACAATAGTCTCTCCTGCTGATTAACTCTTCAATTTGCTGCCCCTGGCTTTATTCCTACAGCAGCCTCTATGGGGCCAAATTTGTGGGGCCAAGTGTGAGTTCCCTGGCAGGTGTTTAGCTGCCTTCACCTTCCCCTTCTTGCTAGGTCTCCTGACCTGCATCATCACAGCTGCTGGATCCCTGGATGCTGCCTGCCTCTTTCCTCCACAACTGCACGGCCCCAGCCACTAACTGAGTCCAACTGGCAGCTGTGACAAAACTGCAGCAAAATCCCTGGGAGCGACTTTGCTTCCACTGACCACAGGGCGCCGGGGTGAGCGTGGATCACACGGGATGGTGGGAAGGAGGGGTCTGCTTTTACAGCGCTCCTGGGAAGTTGTCTTTGCCAGGCAGCCAACTTGGAAAGCTGGAAAGAGGCTGAGAAAACTCTGAGTCACGTTAGCCTGCTTGGACAAGAGAAAATAATGGCAGAAGTAAACATCTCTCAATAGACACATTAGTCCTGCCCTCGGGGTCTCGGGCAGCAAAGCCAATGTCTCATCCCGGAGCACAGCTCTCTGGCTGAGTATATGCTGATACCAAAGCCAGTTTGCCATTGCAAACACATCCATCTGACCAATCTGCCTCTGTCTCCCTGCACAGTGTACAGCGTCCGTGCCAGGCTGCCAACCCCTACAGGCAACTTGGAGCACCACTAGCAGGCTCTTTCAGACTGTACCAACAAGGCTGATGTTCTGCCTCTGCACAAACCAATGCCCTAGAAGGGTGGAGGGTGTAGTTCAGCTCTGACAGGCATTCGTGGAGTAGAATCAGACTGTGGCATTGGCCAACAGCCCTAACACTGCCCAGAGGGCCCAGAAACTGTAGCTCTCTGCCCATCCCCTGACAACTGATGTAGCAGGCACTGGCATTTCTCTCTGATCCTCTGCTCCCTGCAAGCCCCAAGAGCCAAAAATTAAACCCTCGCTCAGAATCCAGATCCCATGGGCTTCAGAGGACATGCTCTGACTGTGCCTGCTGAACACCCTGTTCTTCCAACAGCAGCACCTCCAGACAAAGGTGAATTTGAAGCTGCGAGGCTTACAGGAAAGCAGCTGTCTATCTATGCTTTTATCCCCAGATTATGCACAGAGAATGGCACGTCAGAGTTTTCTGGAAAATGCAGGCAGATCCACAGCAGTCAGGACAGAACCAGTCACTAGACTTCACTCTCCATGAGGCAGTGATTGATGATATAAATCCAACTCCTGTCACAAACTGCTGCAAAGTCAAACTTAGTTTCCTCCACTGTGAAGACACAGGCCACTGTCTTCACAACAGGCAGAAAGAGATGACAAGTAGCTCTGTCTGCAGGGACCACTCAGATCCTCCAGGCTCACTTCTCATATTATACAGTCTGTAGAAACTTGTCCTCTCAGCTTCCCAAGAGGCCACAACATATTCCTTAAGCAAGTGAAACAGTCTGGAGAACTAGAGGCTTTGGTTATTCTGGACTGCTGCTTCCCTTTCCTCTCCTCCATTTATTCCAGACCACAACAGCAGAACAAACTGCACAGGTATGTTGCTGAGCATCTCCCCGAAGATAACTCCGTCTCATGCAGCCTAACCAGTACACAGATGGACATGGAGCCCACTGCAAGCATCACTGCAGTCACCCACATCTTTCCTATTGGGCTAACCCATGGCCATCAGGCCCGCTTTTCCCCAGCATCGGTGCTGTTCAGCCTTCAGAACACTTCTGCTGGCCCATAAACTAGCCCCAAAAGAGCTGCTGCACACCACAAGTGATTCATACCCCTTTGCTATAGAACACCTCCTCCCCAGGGTGCTCACAGGCTGCACTCAGTGCTGGTCTCTGCGGAGGGACCCCTGGGTCCCTGACACAGGTGAAGCACACTCACTCTGACAGTAAGGAACGGGCCAAGGGTTGGCAAGCTCAGGCCTCCACAAGGGGAAAGCAAACTGTCAAATGGGAACAAACGTTTTCCCTAATTTTTCCCTAACCGTTTTGCAGGAGAGATAATTGCTCCTGTGCCTGACAGCTTGCTAGGAAGCATGAAGTTTCTAATCTCATCAGACGTACCTTCTGAAAGTAATTAAAGAACAAAACCTCCCTGTTTTAATGAGAAAACTGTTTTAATTCAACCTCAGGGCTGAGCTGGGAATTGTCTTCACTGGGTGGCCTCTGCTCCTACACTACAGAACACCCCCTTGGGGAAAAAAACAGGTAAGGCAGCACCATCCGCAGCCAACAGGCTGGAAGAAGGCAAATGAAGAGGTGCCCTTTGCTTATAACACACCTCTCCAGAGAAAGCTCTTGGCAGTGCCGGAGGATGCAGCCAGAGAGACTGGTAGCACAAAGAAAGGCAAAGCTCACAGCCTTCTCCTGGCTAAAGCACCACTACCTGCCCAGCCTCAACAGCACCTGAGCTGCAAGTTCCACCCTCTCCTGCATTTAAAGCAGTCCTATGGGTCTTGAGTAATTTCTTACAGTCCTTCAAACTGCCATATCGTCCCTCGGCCACTAAAGGGCAGCAGGACCCCTTTGATCCCCACTCCACCTGGCCATTGTCACCGGTTTCAGTAGCAAGGTGTTGCAGGCAGCACCACTCTCTGCACACTGGCTTCCCTGCTCTGGATGCTCCTGCCCACCACTAAACGGAGCAGATATGATCATAGAATCATAGAATCATTTAGGTTGGAAGAGACCCTTGGGATCATCAAGTCCAACCATCAGCCCTACTCTACAAGTTCTCCCCTACACCAGATCCCTCAACACCACATCTAATCTACTCTGAAACACAGTCAGGGATGGTGACTCCACCACCTCCCTGGGCAGCCCATTCCACTGACTGACCACTCTCTCTGTGAAAAACTTTTTCCTAATGTCTAGCCTAACCCTACCCTGCTGCAGCTTGCAGCCATTCCCTCTTGTTCTGTCGCTCATTGCCCGTGAGAAGAGACCAGCACCAACCTCTCTACAATGCCCTTTCAAGCAGTTGTAGAGAGTGATCAGGTCTCCCCTCAGCCTCCTCTTCCTCACACTAAACAACCCCAACTCCCTCAATTGATCCTCATAAGCCTTGTTCTCCAGGCCTCTCACCAGCTTTGTTGCCCTCCTCTGTACTCGCTCCAGCACCTCGATATCTCTCTTGTGCTGAGGTGCCCAAACCAAGGCACGAAGCTCATCACTAGCACTGCAAACAGGAAAGCTCTCTGCTGTCCTCCTCCTCTATGGCCAGCCTGGTCTGCCTGGGACAGATCAGGCACAGCAGTGGGAAGAAGAGAGAAAAAGTGCTGGAACACTTGGGAGCAAAACCAGGCTGCAAGCTGTAGGTACACCCTACTTACCATGCTGTTGGCTGGTTTGTTGGCATGTGCCTCCATCTGCTGCCAGTACTTCTTAGATTCCTGCACGATATCTTCGTGGGTCATTCCTGGGAACAAAAGGAGACAGGGCTGAGTTACCCTGCTTCAGCCAACGGGAGAGAGGGAGGAAGGTGTTGCAGAATTTCCTACGATGGGGCTTAGAAACCCCTCTGTGGCTACGAGTTCCCAACAGTCCCACTGGCAATGTCAGGACATGGGTCGTGAGGGAACCTGACACTACCACAGAACATGTCCAAGCACAGGGTAGGCAAGTTCCTCTCTCCAGCACTCCCACTCAAGGCAGATGAAAGGGGAAAAGTCCTGTCCCCTGGGCTCATTGAGACTTGGCACACTGCTCAGGCTGTATTCAAAGGACCCAAGTGCTGCCTCCAAGATGCTGATGCTTGACTAGGGATCAAGACCTTGACCAAGGTGCTCTCCCAACACCGTATCAACAGATACTACCCAACGTCCTGAAGACAACACTTAGTTACTGTCGATCTACTGTGTATTGGAGTTTTTGCCACTAGCCTGGAAGATCAGAGAGACCCCAGAAGTCTCACCTAATCCCTGCTGGGATTAATTAGCCTGTTACACACCTCAAGTTGTAGGGAGCATACCCATCAAGCAACAGGCAAAGAGGAAAACTGAAATTCAACACAAAACACCAAGGAACAACTGCGAGTATGTAACCAGCAAGGAAAGATCTGCAAGGTTTTGGGAATCAGAAATGCAACATCAGACAACAAGGAAATGGGTTGGTCAGACATTATCTAAGGAATGAGCTCCTGACCAACTCAAGTGGTGAGGGAATGGCCCCTGCCAGCGTGAACCAGCTAGACGGCTGCTACGATTCCCAGAGCACTAAACAGTGCAAGAAAAGTATGTAAGAGTAGGAACTGTGGGATCAATGTGAGGATCCTGTTACCAAAAAAAACCCCCATGTTACTTAAGGGCTATAAAGACCCAAGACAGATGCCAAAAACACCTGAAGCAAGTATCTTACAACAGTCAGCTGAAAGCAACGAGTGGGGTGCTAAGGATGTGCTTGCTGGCATCCCTGGGAGATAAATAATACCACCATCGTGGTGGGGCGGTGGAAGCATTTAATTTGCTTGCTCGGAGCCAAGTGGATAAGCAGCATTTGCTCTGTGTTTCAGTAACAGGGTGCAACCGGGAGGACAGAATGGAGGTCCTCGTTATTTCTCGCTCGTTCCTTTTACTATGGGCTGTTGGAGCAACCTGGAGGGCTTCTAATCAATACCACTGGGCTGGAAATAAATGGGATGGTGTTCCCTCCCATTTTCTTATTTTCGTTTTAAATTTTAAGATGCAATTTACTTCACCCAGCAAACCAGAATTTACTTCATTATTTTTTTTTTATTCCTAGATAAAGGAGAGCTTTAGAGAGTAGGGCTGATGGTTGGACTCGATGATCCCAAGGGTCTCTTCCAACCTGAATGATTCTATGATTCTAGATTATTAGGCTTGTTTTCTAATAAAACACAGCTTTAGAGACTGGAAGATTCATGATGGTTTTTTTTTTTACGTTCTGACTTAAGAGGAGGTGCAGGAGCAAGGAGGTGATCATCCCCCTGTACTCAGCTCTGGTGAGGCTGCACCTCGAGTACTGCGTTCAGTTTTGGGCCCCTCACGAGAAAGACATCGAGGCCCTGAACCATGTCCAGAGAAGGGCAACAAAATTGGTGAGAGGTCTGGAGCACAAGTCCTGTGAGGACTGTGGGCTGAGGGAGCTGGGATTGTAAGCAATCTGTAAACAAGTCTGGAGAAGAGGAGGCTCAGTGGAGACCTCACGGCACTCTACAACTACCTGAAGGGAGGTTGTGAAGAAGAATTAGTTCTCTCCTCCCAGAGAACTAATGACAGGACTTGAGGGAATGACCACAAGTTGCACCAGGGGAGATTTAGGTGATATGTCAGGAAAAAATTTTTCTCCCAAAGAGTGGTCAGGCACTGGGATGTTATGCCCAGGGAGGTAGTGGAGTCACCGTCCCTGGTGGTGTTCAAGAAGCATCTGGATGAGGTGCTAGAAGACATGATGTTGTAGCTTAGTGGGTAGCGTTGGTGACAAGAGGACGGTTGGACTAGATGATCTTGTAGGTCCTTTCCCACCTTGCGTTCCTATGATGGCCGTGGTGCAGCACCCCCAGCACTGGCAGGCTGCAAAACTGCTTGCCTTGCTTTTGCCACGTGGACACGATCGATCTTTGATCTGGGAGCCAGCATGCTCCAGAACTTAAGGGCCAGCAAACATGGGTTTTCATCCCAGCTTAAGGTGTGTGTAACATGGGTAAGTCCCAGCGTTCATGACCTCAGTTTCCTCATCTGTGATTTCAGCTGTTCACATCTCTGCCAGGCAACAATACTGCGATTTGTACAGGGCTTGGACAAGATTAAAAACATTCAGGGAACTTTACCATTCTTCAAGAACATTTGCTCAGGCCTCCAGAATGGCAGCTGTTGCCTAGCTGGTACTACTCCCAGAGCAGTGCTGCTTGTGGATTTTCTCCTTCTTGACCAGTAATTCCAGAAGAAATTGTGTACAGTTAGAAAAATCGCAACTCCTTCTGCCGTGTCCAAGTGTGCCAGGGCTGGACACAACGCTCATCTGTACTTTGGGGACAAAGCTAGAAAAGCCACTGCAATGAGCTAACATGCTGCACTGAGCCTAGCAGAGAAAGGGCTAAAACAACCTCCATCTTCTCCATTCTGCACACCTGCACTGTGATCCTGGGGGTGCAGAACTGCAGAAGCAGCATATACAGCTCTTGTCAGAAGACTGACTTTCAAATTCAGTTCTTGACTGCCTTCTCTCAGCCCCAGAAATCTGAACTAACTCAACAATACAGTGTAGAGATGTGGTGGTTGTGAAAAAAAAAAAACCCTCTCCCAAAAATGAAAGGATGTTTTCCAGTACACCAGCTCTACAAAGTATGAACTGTCCTAAAGAGATGATCCGGGATCCAAAAGGCCCATGTGTTGATTACCTACAACGTTTCAGCATCTGTTGCAATATCGTTACTGAGGACAAAGACTCTGCCGTTTCCACTGATGGAAGAAGACAGCAAGATGTGTCTGTGAAAAGCCACAGTGAACAAGAAAGTAGTCCTGCCTGCCCATATTTTCAGATCTTGGGAAGCTGTACTCCCCTAATACAATCCTTTATCCCCAAGAACAAAGCCACAGCCTCTGTAAAAGCTCAAATGGCTGGGAAATGCCACAGCTCGCTGGCTGCTAGGAAAGATGCTTCCTATTCTTGCAGAGCAAATGGTGTCCAGATCAAACTCTCTGCTCCAAAGCTAAAGCATTCCCAGAGAATGGCGACAACTACCTTTCATCTCTGCTTCCTTCATGAGGGCTACACTTAAGAGAGGTAATAAAATACCCCTCCAGGAAGGCAAACTCACAAGGGAAGCAAGGCCATATATACAGCCCTGCAGAAAATAAGCCCAAAAAGATGATGGCTCTCCCATTGTCAGAAAAGACAGGAATAAGCACAAGGCTTACTGACCACCTCTGCAGCTAAGTCCATGGCTTGTTTCATCTCCTCAGCTTCACCTCATGAAAGCACTTCTTCAAGTCAAGAAAGCAAGAAGCAAAAATCAATCTAACCATTTCTTCTACAGGCTGAAGAGAAAGAAACAGGGAGGGAGAGAAGGGAGCAAAAAGATTTTTTCCTGAAAAATAAAAACAAAAAAACCCAACCCCCAAATAACACTAAGAAAAACCCACAACAAACATGGGGTGGGGAAAAGAGCACAGTGCTTGAATACCAGAGTGCCCAGAGTACTACAGGCAGTACCAAAAGCACGGAGGGCAGCAATGGTGGCTGAAGGCTCACTGGCAACACGCTGTCTTAGAAACTCAGGTGGTGTAATTTGTTCATCTTCTGTGGTCACAAATGAGTCAGGCCAAACAGGGAGAAGAGAAGATATCATCTGCCACAGCGTGCTACTTGTTCGTCACTGTCCCTCATGAGCCACACCAGGGCAGAGGACTGCGTTGAACTACACTGGAATAGCAAATTTGAGAAGTTGTGCCCAGTTACATCAAAGAATGGTGAGAAACATCCATAAGATGTTTCCTCTCTGCAGTACTCCCATCACTGGGCCGGGTCCTGCAATAAACAAGACCCTGCAGTGAAAAAAAGATGCAGATGGCATTATGGGCGGACCAGCACCTACTTGGTTAACAGGAGAGCAGCAAGAGAAAGCCTCCAGCATAGGAGAGAGCGAGCGAGAGAGGACTGAAAGTACCAGATGCAGCAGTGTCATTATATGACTGACCTGAATATCATTTCTGGAATAGCCTTTTAAGAGAAACATCGTCCAAGCTTTTTTGGTAAACACCAGGTATCTTTTCATTTGTTTATAGAGAAACTTGAGATGCACAATCCTCCTTTATATAATGGCTGTCACCGGTGCATGCTGCCATTCTCACTGCACCACATGCTCACTGGGGTGCCCAATTGCTATCTAGTGTCTTGCACAGGATTTAAGCACCAAAGAACCTCTGGGGGTTTAGTTCTACCTAATAACCATTTCAACTCCTGCAGCAGGTCCCAAGGGAAAGGCTTCCTGGCCTGCAAATTACAGTAGCACCTATAAAGGAACAAGGGCCTAATCAAGCCAACCGCCTCCTGGGCCGCATCAAAAGAAGTGTGGCCAGCTGATTGAGCAAGGTGATTCTACTCCTCTGCTCTGCTCTGGTGAGACCTGACCTGGGGTCTCTGCAGTCCCCAGCGTAAAAAGGACATGGACCTGTTGGAACAGATCCAGAGGGGGGCCATGAAGATGATCAGAGGGCTAGAGCACCTCTCCTATGAAGACAGGCTGAGAGAGTTGGGGCTGTACAGCTTGGAGAAGAGAAAGCTCTGGGGAGACCTTATAGCAGCCTTCCAGTACCTAAAGGGGACTGTCAGAAGAGATGGGAAGGGGCTCTTTTAAGAGGGGTTGTAGCAATAGGACAAGGGGTAATGGTTTTAAACTGAAAGAGGGTAGATTTAGATGAGATATTAGGAAGAAATTCTTTACTGTGAGGTTGGTGAGATGCTGGAACGGGTTGCCCAGAGAAACTGTGGATGCCCCATCCCTGGGAGTGTTCAAGGCCAGGCTGGCTGGGGCTTTGAGCAACCTGCTCTAGTGGGAAGTGTCCCTGCCCAGGGCAGGGGGGTTGGAACTCAATGATCTTCAAGGTCCCTTCCAACCAAATCCATTCTACGATTCTACGATCTCACAGAATACCTTGGCCCTCTTTCCTGTGCCCTGTACTTACTGAGGAGACAGTAAGTGAGTGACAACTTCTCAGGACTCCCAAACCACTCTTCCCCTCTCAACTGGCCCCGGGCACTAGCCCTGCACCAAGCTGCACTCACCTGAATATTGCTGCAGCAGCCAGACCTTAAGCTCGATGAAGCTATGAGCGAAGTGGCAGCTGTCCTCACGCAGGCAGCCATAACGCACCTCGTGTCGGCACACGTCAAACTGGAAGTGTTCCTGGAACTGGCGGATCTTGGAATATTTCAGGGAGGTGGAACGCACAATGTGGACTAGACACCTGCAGCCAGGCCAGAGAAATAGGTAGCACCAGATGAGCAAAATCTTCACTCCCTCCTCCTTACATGTGACTTTCACACATTTGACTGGGCAGGCAAAAGGACACAGAAAATCAACTCTGGGAGAGGCAAACTCCCACTGGGAAAACCAAACCCCTGCCCTCCCGCTCTGGATCAATCCCAGGTAGGTATTTTCAATTCCCTCAGCCCACTGGTGATGCCCTGCTCAAGATCAGAGACCAGACACATTTCAAAATACGCAGCAAAGATACCAACTCCTCTGGCTCAGCAAGTCCCTAAGTTTCAGGTTGCTGGGAACCAGAAGGGGTTGGATTACTGTGTGCTTGACATGTTTCTTGTTTTCCTAAACATTCATTACCAGCCTGTCAGAGGCAGGATTTCTCAGCTAGAGGATCTTTGGTTTGACCTTTATGTAAAGGCCAAACTGAAAGGCAAATTCAGTCAATGGAAAGCTTAAGTTGACTCCAAAGGGCTTTGCTCATGCCTGAAATCCCTCAGCAGCAGGAGCAAACGCGCAGGGTGAAGCACACGGTGCTGTTCATCACACTTTGAGCTGCCCTATGAGTGGAACTCACAGGGAGAAAAGAAAGAAAGAGACCAAGGCCCTGGAGTTAAACTGGCTGGATTTACGATGAAATTGCTCCCATCGGCACAAAAAATGTTCACTCACTTGTTGTCATGGAAACTGTGTTTGGCAGAAAGGTTGGAGCAGACAGATGGTGTGTCCTTGGTCCCCTTGCTGATAATCCGAGGTTTGCTGTCAAAGCAAATCTGAGAAGGGAAGAATTAGCCTGGTGGGAAAACCTTAGAGAGATATGAACCAGAGCTGCTTCCCTTGGAAGGGGAAGAAGAACCAGAGCCAGCCTATTCTAACGTTCAAAGTTAGAAGCAGCCTGGTGAAAATTTTGTGGTAGGGCTTTAAAATAAAGCAAGCAATTTTTTTTTTAAGATCCAGACAATGTTTTTTGGCTACTTCTCAGCAGTAATTTCCATTGTGGTTGGAAAAATTTTGGTCAGACCACATATTCTTTCCCAGTTAGCCAACGGAGAAAGAATAAGGGGGAAATGATGGGGAGAAATAAAAGAACAGCCAGTTCACAGCAAAGAACTTGTCCTTTTACATGTAGCACTGCCAGCATGGGGAACTCTGCTGTAGAACATCAAGATGGCAGGAACCCATCCTCAACTGACCAACTCAGTGGTTCAGTGCAGACATCAAGTGGGAATTTGTTGCATTACAGGGTTCTGCTTTCTAAAGTAGCCAGGGTTAAATTACAATTCGAAGCAACATCTTAAGACAGAGGAAGAGACAGGTGGTCCCACAAGGCTGTGTGCACCTGGTTCAGCTGCAGGGCTAAGAAGGAAAACTACCTCTCTTTTCTCCTACACAGCAGCATCCACTGCTCACTGCCCTTCTGGGAGCAGGGCACTAGCTGGGACATGCCAGTGGTCCAGATACATACTGAAGAGATTATGAAGGGTGCCTGCTCCCTCCCACCAGCTCTGTACCTCACAAAGGAAGGTGAAGATGCCCTGATGTTCCTTGAGGAGCTTGGCAATGGTGAGGCTGCTCTGCTTGATCCCACCTAGCGGGTCAAAGAGGAGGTCACGGTTGAGAGTCCCCTTCCTCTCCTCTGTCCACACGTCGATCTCCTCCTGGTGGTACGCGAAGGTGCAGTTATCTCCGTACTTACAGTCCTGCTTGTTAAGCATATCTACAAAGCAACAAAGAGCACACACCACCACACAGGGAGGGCGGCCCAGTCAGAAACTAAACTCTTTCTCATCTTCTCCCACTGCCCACACCTCACAAGGAGTTGAAAGCAAGACAAGGGAGTTAAAGAAAAATGAAAAGACATGTCCCCACAAGTCTCTCTGCACCAGGACATTCAGGAAAGTTAATGCAAACTACTACATGGTGACAATCTCCAAGTGATGCCATCTGCAGTGGAAACCATCTCAAAATGGAGGCCTGCTTTAAATCAGTGCCTGGCCAGGGACAGACCACGGTTTAACCAACCCCCCTTAAAACCAATCCAGATTAAGTTCTCCTAGCAGCCCAGCACTAAGAAGCCCTGTTATCCTGGCTCTTGCAATCTGCCCACCTCATTAGGTACTTTGTAACAACACTGCCTGGGACACCAGTTAGGTCACATTGCCTGCATATGGAGGGATGGGCTGAAGCAAAGGAGCAGGCAGAGAGAGCTTCTCCTGGGGCAGAACCACAGCCCCACCATGGGGCTGCTGGGTGGAGTGGGACTAAAGCAGGCATATGTACAGGAGGCAGGTTCTCAGCAAAGCCCAAGTCAACAGGGCAGCTCATTGCCATTCAAGTGTACTGAGCCTCCCATTCCATGGGCTACTGACTGGACAAGACCCCAAAGACCACAGATGATATGAACTGGAAGCTCCCTCCCAACCTCGCCTGGCACGCGCTGTACAGCCCCTTCCCAGCCACTGACAGCCCTATCTCCTCCAGATCACCTTTGCACAGGTAATAGGATCCTACAAAGTTGGTTTTGGTTGGGCGAGGACGGATCCTCTTCCAGGTCTTGTCTTCTGAGTTCTTCAGCCTGCCCAGCAGGATGTCTCGCTTGCACTTGTGCTCCAAGCCTTCCCGATAGGTGTAATCCCCAGCTTTGGGCCCTGCAGGAGAGAATAACCATGTCAGCCCAGGGAAAGGTGAGCTCTAGCTTGGACCAGTGCTGTGGGTGGCAAACACATCACCTGTTTTGGGGTAGCAGATATGACAGGCTTGTTTGAAGACATGAGTAGATGCCAGGGGGTTCTTCACTAGCAGGGCTGTGTTGGGCATTACTGGTTCTGGCTGGGGCAGCAGGTGCTCAGTGACCTTGGGCACAGCTGGGTGACTCACTCCACCAAGGCTGACCTGAGCAAAACCACACATACTTCTCTTCTCAGCTCTGCAACCACATGGGTAAGAAACCTCTGTAACCCCGTGCCCCATTCCAGCCTCTCAAAAACCTTTCTCATTTTTCTCTGTTATCAAAACGTTCACACCTGGAATGATGTTTCCAAGAGAGCTGCATGCAACTTCTCCAAACATAACAAACAGTGTGATATGTTCACTTCAAAGATGGGCCTCTTTCTCTCTTGGTAAGAGACCTCAGTTTACTATCACGAGACGTCTAACAAAAAGCTCCCCTCGCTCCTTCCTATTCCTTCCATCACAATCATTTGAAGACTCTCAAATCAACCCTACCCCAGCCTGGGAAAAAACCAAACCACTTATCAGTGAGTCTTCAGGGATGCAATTAATCTTAGGACAGAGACTTGAATTGAAGTAAGAGGGATAGCAGGATGACAGGAATTTAGGAATAATTCTTGTTCCACACTTGCTAACCATAGATAAGCCTTCCCCTTTCCTCCAAGACTGGAGACATGGGACAGGGGCAGAACAGTGTATCTTGAAAAGCCTCCTAACAGGCAGAGAGGAGCAAAGAACCTCACCAGTTTTAAGAAAAAGCTGGTTTACTCTGCCCCATACTTCAGTCTTATGTGGGACTTCGGCCTCCCAAAATGATCCCCATTAAGACTACAAGCTAGGCCACACCACGTTTACCTTGGCATGAAACAAACGTCTCCCTACTGACTCTAGGGAAATCATACCTGCCTCACCACAATGGGGAGGCAACACTCACTGGGGCAGGCTAAGCAGAGGGGCCCAAGTTACCTACATCACCCCAAGTCACTACTACCTTGGCTCCAGAGCACCTTGGGACATCAGCGCGGGGCAGTGTCTCACTCACCACGGGGGATGTTTTTTGGCTGCCAGGTGCATGTCGCAGTTCCTGAGGGCTAGTTTCTTCTGGGCAAAAGAAGGGAGAAAAAAGCCCCACAAAACAAAAACAGTCATTTCACTTTCAGAGGCAGTTCTGCTCACACACAAAAAAAGATGCTTATTAAATCCATTTGCTTTATTTGTTTCATAACATTTAGTATTTTTTTCCCCAAACCACGTGTCTAAGTCTAGGAAAAACGTCAGGAAAGGCCTTATTGTTCCCCAAGCCCTACTCAGCATTGAAGGGAATAATTTTAGCATGTATTCACAGGGAAAGCAGCATGAAACTCCATCAACCCTGCACCTACCAATGGCAAAGGAATCCAAGGCATCCAGCGACCCTCTGCTTGTCCCAAAGGAGTCCAGGGCATCAAGCCGTGAGTCCGTGTAGGGAAGCAGATCCAGGGAATCCAGCGAATCTAAGGTGGAGCCACCACTTCCTCCCGGTGGGGCCTCAAAGGCATCCAGGACAGAGGAGGAGGAGAGCTGCTTGGTGGGATCCATCGCCAGGCCAAAGGAGGCAGGTGGCAGCGGGGTGGAGACAGGGATGCTCGCTGTCACAACTGGGGGCAGTAGTGGAGTTCCCCCCGGAAACACAGGGATCAGCTGGGGCATCTCTGTTGGCAGGTTGGTAGGAATGGTGCCCTGGACCAGAGACTTCGGGGAATCAGAAAGGGGGAGGATAAACAGCAAATTAGGAACAACGAGCCGAGAATGAGTGAACACAGAGAGCAAGAGGCTTCCACTCAAGTGTGTGCTGTACTATCTGAAGCAAAAAGATTCCCGGCAGCTCCATCCACTTGCAGACTTCCTACAGACCTTCCAATCTATCTGCACTGCACACTGTCTGGATCGAGGTCCCTGAGGAGGAGTTGGGCTTCCTGAGCTCATCAGTCTGCAAGACAGAGCTCTGCATTGGGCACTTAAACCAACTCAGGTCAAGAAGTAGAGCAGCTTAGTATACACAGCACCGAGGTCCAGGTTACAACCATTACTTGTGGTACCTCTCATCAGAGCTCAAGAGATGCCCTGCGTGAATATGATTATACTGCTTCCAGACCCAAGTTGGCTCGCATAACAGCAGCAACACTGGGTATTAAAATCCAAGATAAGTATGAATACAGATTGTCTCTACAGCTCCCAGACCTGTTCAAAGAGCTTCGGCTGAATGCAGCCTGCAAAAAATTCAAGGAGTTTAGAGCATGCCCACTGTACAAAACACATCCATCATTCCTGCTTCAGCACACCCATTTCTACCCTCAGGCCTGCTTCAGCTCCGTGGATACCAGAGACCAGGGGGAAGGTGATGGCAGGGGAAGGCTATCTTGGGTACTTTAGAGGGGCAGCTCCATGAACTTGCACACAGCAAAGCAGGCTTGGAGGTGGGCTCCTGACATACTCACAATGCAGCTGTGGAAATGAGGGAAGGAATGAATGAGTTTTGCCAGAGGAAGAGCTAGGAGGAAAGAGTGACAGAAAGAAAGAGACAGCACACATATCCACGTGCTCCAAGGACCTATTTGAAACATGAAGAAGGGGACCCCTGCAGTGCCCCACTCTTACTAGAGGGTATGGTGATCCTTCAGCGAGAGAGTCCAGGAGAGAGTCCAGTTCTTCCCCAATGATGTCCCCATCTGTGAAATCCTCCACACTCTCAGGCACTGGCAGGGACACGCAGTCTGGAGATGGAAGTAAGCTGGCAGCAGGAAGCGAGGTAGGCAAACCCTTTGCATCTGAGTCAGAAGGCAAAGGGGCCAGCGCCTCATTCACAGGGATGGAGGCGGCCACAGGAGCTGGGAGGCACTGCAGGTCCATAGAGCAGTCTGTGATGAGGGAGAAACAGAGCCAGTCACCCAGGAGAGCCTCTTGCAGGGGGCAAGCAGAGCACAGCCTGGCAAAAACAATACTGTACAACTCCACCAAATCCCCAAAACCAAGTATGCCAAACCTTGGGCTCTGGTCCAAAGAGTTCTTGCCCTTTCATTTTTTTTCCCCATCCCCAGTAGCTCACCACTAGCTGACATAGACTCTAACAGCCAATACCCAGACTGACTGTCAGGATTTGGCAAGCATGTACAGTAACCAGGAACAACACAAAACCTGTGGCTGAGCAGTTACTGAATTCACTGTGGCCAGGACTAAGGGCCAAGGGCACATAATCCAATTTCTCTACAACCCACCACCTGGTGTTTTCTTTAACATTCCCCACTAATGCATTTGGCAGAGATCACTGCCTTCTCTACTCCTTGGAGCTTTGATAACCCAGCTGAAAGCTTGCTTACTCACAAGCTCTCTAAAACCTTAGGCATCTTATATGGCAGAAGATAAAAAACACAAGGTCCTCCAGGGAAGAAAGTCAGAGATCGGGTGCTCAGACCAGGTTGTGCTAACAATGTGTCCCCAGAAAAACCCGTCTGACAGACTCAGTTGTTTTTACCCAAGTAACCTCCCTGCTCTCAAGTGTTTCCTGATGTCTGTAGGTGGGAGGTTGCTGCCCACACTCCCCCTCAACACCTCAGCAACAAACATTCCCTTGGGAACTTGTGTGAGCCAGGGCTGGGGCAGGAGAGAGGCAGTGATTTTCCCTAAGGCTTCCTTGCCTCTCCAGTACGTTACTGAAAAGGTAAGATGTTCCCATCATGCAATAGAAACCTCTGTTATGGGAAGTTAAGGTCACAAGCACATATTTTTTACAGAAGAGCATTTTATTCTCAAAAAAGAAAAAAAAATTAAAGGTTAAAAATAAAAAGAAGTTCAAATGTTAGAAATTCAGAAAATGCAGCGTTACATTTGCAGTTCTCAAACCAAGCACCCAAACTACCTTAATTCTGCCCCTGTGCAGATGTCCTGGAATGAAAGAAAAGAAATAAGACAAGGAGGCTACCTTCTCCATCCACATAGCAGTGGCTGCACTGTAGCTACAGCAATCTAAGGGTATAAGCAAGGCAAAGTTTGGAAGGAGAGAGAACAGTTTCTTTTTTAGAAAGAGTGATAAGAACAGGAGAGAAACTAGACAAGCTTCCAAAACACAAATCTTGATCCAGCGAGAAAGGCTGCATCCTGTCCGTACAAGCTCTGCTCACTCAGTGCCCACGGGAACTCAGCCATCCCTTTCTAACTGGGACTGGGCGAGTGACCCATGTTGATACCCTATACACCACACCATGTTGCTGCCCTTCTTAGAGAGCTCAGCAAATGAGCAATTCCTGCAAACCCCCAAGTCCTGAACTAAACAACAGCAGAGATGACACACTCACCTAGGCTCTTTTATCTCCAACTCCACCAGGACCACCCCCTACCACCTTTTACTCCAGCATTTGTTCTAGGTGGTCCATGTGGATGGACAACACCCAAGGTCACTGGGCAAGGCACCAGGGACCAAGCTGTAACAAAACTCAGGGAAATCATGGGGAAGCAGCAAGGGACAGACTCATGTTCCTCTTCATAACCTCATGCATGTGATCAAAGGAAAGCACATGTTGTACCTATGGGGTCCGACACAGGTTTTCAGTGCTGCAGCTGGACACAGTCCCCACAGGCAGTGGCTCAAAGGCTAAGTGGCTAAGTGTCCTTAGTTTTGCAGGCCAAGCTACCCCTCAGATGAGGCTCAGCTCCAGCCCCATGCCCCCTTTGCAATGACCTCTCTCAGCACATCTCCCTTTGGCATGGGCCCCCCAGCTGCACTCGGGAGCCAGCCATCCAGCTTCCCTCAGTGCTGGCCTCATCACTGGTAGCTCGGCCAGATTTTCCTCAGTACAAAGGGACGGCTTGTGCCTTCCCGTTTTTCAGATGTTTAAATCTGGACTACTGTCAAGATCCCCCCAGGGGCCAACAAGAAATTCAGGACATGCTGGAAGGGACTGGGACATGTGCAAGGGCGAGCAAAAGGGTTCACAATGACATGACCCTAAAAGATCCAGAAGCTCAGACCTTCTGTGAGGAACAAACAAAGCCCTATGGCTCCCGCTCACACTGGGAAGCGGAGGAAAGAGGCCCGCACACACCCAAAGAAGCCCAAAACCCTGAAAAACTTAACGCATGACCAAAAGGCAGAGAACACTAAGTATCCCTCCCAGTTCAGTGCATATGAAGGGCAAGGAGAAGAGCAGGGACCAACAGGTTCCACTACTTGCAAGAGGCAGATGTCTGCTCCCCCCTCCCTGACAGCCCAAACCCCATCATTCCTTCAGCAACTTCCTCTTATTCCCCTCTGTCCAGTCTTTTCCCCTGTCCCTCCTTTCCCATTCCTTTTTTTCTCAGCACAGCCCATCTGCTGAGCTCACTCACCAGCCACCATAGTCACATCACAAGTACTCTCTTTCCAGAAAGCTCATGCACCTCCTGCATTCACCTCATGCTTGAGCCACCTTAAAAAACCTAGAACAGCCTTCTTTGACAAGCAGATGACAGGCACACGTCTGCCTCCCTCTGATTTCTGTCACTGCCATGACACTAAGCCCCATGTACGATCTTCATTAGCTCAGTGAGGGTCTTGTCCACCTGCTCCCCCAAACCAAGTCTCTCATACCATGTCCCCCCCACCCAGTAGCTTTTCTGGCCATACACCTGCCTGTCCCAGAAGGTCAAGTAAAAGTGCTGTGTTTAGCTTTGCTTCCTAGTGCATTAGCTGGCCAAAGGCCATCCTGAGCCAGACCTGAGCCATGATTTGTGCAGGGCAAGGCTGAGTTAATCAGATGACTTTGGGCAAAGCATGGGGCAAGGGGCTGCAGTACTTTGCATCTTAAAAACCAAAGCAAACAAAACAACAACAACAAAAAACCTTGCTAAAAAAAAGCTCTTGAGTCTAAAACTTTCAAGGTTACACAGCACCCGCAGCCCTCCTGGTGGCACACCATTCTCAGGCCAACGGGTAACATATAATTTCAACGCTTTTGAAAATATTTCCTTGTAGTTAAGGTCCTCTCTGCTTCAGCAGCAGCAAAGGCGGCATGCTGCTCCTACACCAAATCCTGATTAGATAAAAAGCTTCCGATGCAGTCACTCTTGACTCTGCAATAGGAGTCCAGTACATTTTGGCACAAGATAATGGGAAAAGCTCTCCTTAGTTCACAGAACTGGGTCTCATGATTGCACACAGCATTCATTTACTGAACTGGCATTCAACAGAGAACTAACATGTTTTCCAAAGCACCCTAATAATGAAATGAGTTTCTTTCTGTAAGAAAAGCAATTGCTACTTGCAGCGTTGTCTCCACAATTACCTTCATACACACTGCTACCTTTCACAGGAACAAAGTTCGATGTTCCAGCACACAACAAAGCCCAAAGCAGGTAGTAAGCCTTTCTACAGGGGCAGAGTTAAGGTCACTTGCTTCCCAGCATGAGATAAGCATCCTCGTCGCCCTCCTTGTACTCCTCCTGGGCACCTAACCCTGAACACAGCTCTCACTGGGTCCCCCCCTACTCCCTCGTTTTCATTTCCTCCGCCTCAAGGTCTTGGAGGACCATACACGCTCAGAGCACAAACAGCTGCCTACAACCTCAGCTTTATCTGGATTGTTTTGGCTGGGAGCAGAGTTTCAGAAGCTTTGCCAAGCCCAGGTTTAAGAAAGCACAACTGGAGAGAGCTGTGTACTTCAGCAGACCCTTTTAATTCCCAGACATGTCTCTCACAGGGGCTGGACAACCACTTTTCCCTTCTCCTAGTTACCAAAGCCAGGAGTGTGCAGAAGAGACACAAATGAAGATGACAAACCTCTCAGGCCTGCCAGCCCAATCAGATACCTTATCAAAGTCACAAAAATCAGATGAGAAAGACATCTTTACCTGTTTCGATGTCATCTATCGAACCCAATCCATTGGACGTGGTCTGCAAAGAGGGTGTAAGAAAGGGGAGAGAAAAATATCACCAGAAACTCATGTTTAAGAAGATACTCACACTTCACAGATGAGACTCTCTACATCTCCTAAATGCATCTGGTCCTTTTTTTTTCCCTTTATGGCCTCTTTCAGTGCAAGAGCAGTAAAATCAATGAACTTTAAAAGGACACTAATCCAAAGAGCCGATCCATTTTTACTTCCAGCAGGGAACAAGCCCTGTTGCTGCAATGGGAATACGAGCCCTGCACAATATCCAACCTATTGGTATCAACCTGTGGTGAGCAAACCTGTACATGACAATAGTGTTTTTCACGTGTGGATAAGAACCATGTCCCCCAGGTCCCAGGACACATCTATCGGTCAGCCCCACGCAGTGCGAGATCTGATCTTACACAACTTTCCTCTTCTTAGTTCACATATTTTGCAATCTAACAACCACAAACTTTCACAGCAAACTCAAAACAGGAAAAGGTTTCAGCCAAAACAACTGCTGACTTGGAGCTCCAGGCAAGGAATAATACCAGCCCATATTTTACAGAAACATAAACAGAGGTAAATATGTGGGCCCTCAGCTTAAACTTAAAAAGAAGTAGATACTGCATCTACTGCAACAATTTCTGCAACTTCGGGTTTTTTGCAAGAATTCTAATTTCTTGCAAAATGCAAAATTTTCAAATGAAAAACTAAGCACAGCTATTAAAATAAGCTGACAGGCTCTCCTAGAAAGCTGTGAAGGTAAGTCGCTGAGTGGCAGCAGGTAAATTACCTCTTGACTGACTTACATTTTGTCGTACAAAATGTCGATTTTTCCTGTTCTATAGTTTGCCCACTTGAAAGAGTAGTGTGAAGCACCAATCAGCCTGTAAAACTAGCACGTTTCTGGGTTGGTTTGGTTGGGTTGGTTTTTTTTTTGGCCAGTAGTGGAACAAGGAAATGAGCAACTTCTTATATTTTACCTTAGTATTTGTACAGTGCCCTGCCCAAACTGGATCTCCCAGGTGACAGGACACTACAAAGAATACATGAACGGTGTATACACCTTGCTCAGTACACCACATGCCCATGACTTAATTTCCTGCGTTTCCTCAGCAGTTGCACTGACTTTTACTCAGTGTGGCCCTAACTGTGTAAAAACTTGAAAACTAAAATGTATTTAAAATGCAAGAGAAAGCAAACTTTCACAATAACTGAGAAAAATAACTCATCTTCAGTGATCTACCTACTGACGTCAAAAATGTCTTCACTAGAAATATTTTCAAAGACATGAACCTCCTTGGCAATACTTCTTAAAAGCTGAAAACACTAATTAATGCGTTTAAATCGTAACAGACAGTTACATATTTGTATGTAAATCAAACTGCAAAGCCTTCTAGCAGCACAATTCATCAACAGCAGCAATCAGCAGACGCAAACTCTACCTGGTTTGACAAATTGATTGACGTGCCATTACTGAGTAGCGAGAACGTTTCCAATTCCTGCTGCAGGAAAGAGAGAGGTCTTAGAACAGAGACAGCCCACGAATGCTGGTGAACTTGGTAAAGCCGGTTTACAATATGGTTTCCTTCCAGGCACTGCCCCTAATTGAAAGCCACGCAAAAGGCATACTGCTGTGACACAAGGGGACAGTTTTCTGAACACTCAAAAACGTAGTTGGCCGTAAGTATTTGTTCTGGAGACCTCAGTGCTGAACGCCCGACATCCAACGCACCATCAGGGAGCAAAAAACTTCTCTGAGGAACACAAGGTTTTGTCATTACATGAAGAAAATACCACTTTGGGAAGGCACCAGAGCGCTGCAAATGAAAGCTGGGAGTCAACACAAGAGATAGCGCGGCATTACCAAAATCCTGATCGCTAAATTTTATATAATAGAACACACTGTGCAGTTTTTAGGTTTTATTTCCCCAACAAACAGGTGGTTTAAGGCCATCACAGCTGAGTAACGTGACAGCAGCAAAAAGGTGGCAAGGCCAACACAGCGAGCAGCTACGAGTAGTTCTGCCTAAAACCTCCCTTTCTTTGAGATAGAATAATTTTGGAGTGTTGAGAGCTGCTTTAACATCAAAGGTTTTTTGCGGGGTTGGCCAATCACACGTGAGGTTGGTCAGGGAAAGGAATAAGATGCTACAGCCATATTTACCCAGAAAGCTCTCTGCAAACTGGCTGCCCACCAGTGGCTTCACCGGAGGTGGAACCTGCTGGCTGTTTTAACACACTGCAGCGCATGGGGCCGAGGATGCAAACGCAGACCTAAGCCTCAGCTGCTAGCTCATGTTCCCGACTGCTATAAACACATCCTGGGATTTGAGGTGACCAAGGCAGCTTTATCCAGGAGCGCTAGCAGTGGTCTAACGCCCTCTAGCTCCATCCCAGGGTATACATTTAAACACCCACAGCACTCCAGTTCCGGCAGCACTTTCTGGTGGAGTCAGGTTAGGTGTCCAGTCACTGGCATCGTTTAATTGGAAGCACGACTCACTTTTTGCTGCCTTCTTTCCTAGAACCTGCCCAAGCATGTTGCTGTTGTTCTCCCAAAGTTCAGGCCTTTCCCCCATCACCAAGAAAGTGTGTGTCTGGATATGGGGCTTCACGACCCATCCCACCACAAAACCATCCTTTGATGCAGATGCAGCAGAGATCCCACACTCCTCAGTCTGTATCAGGGAAAGGACTTGTGATGCCAAAACCTCTTTTGTGATGAGGCCAGATGTCCCTCTCCTCCAAAAACACAGGCTCCCAGTGCATCAGAGACCTCTCCTGCTGAGCATCGATGGGGTTAGAAATGAACCAAGGTAAAGTGAGTCAGAGAGTCAGGACAAGGAGGACAGCTAGCAGCCTGCTAGAGGGACTGTAGTGTACATGTGTCCCTAGCTGCCGAGCAGCACCTACCACTTTTGCAAAAGTAAATCTGAAAGAGCTCTGAGAAAAAAGAAGTCATACCTGAGGTCTTTTGTACGCTTTTCGAACCCTCAGCCCCAGCTTCTGGGCGAGCTCCTGTCCCAGCTGTGTGACGCTTTCATCCTGGTGACAAAAGACATCGGCAGGACACTTTCAGTTTTGCCTTTGCGACGCACACAATGAAATAAACAGGAACGCAGTTACCCATGCTGGGCTGCGCCAAGAAGCCTCGCTTTTAGATGGCAGCAGGTGGAGCATTGCCAAGGCAGCCCTAGGAGAGTCCACGCAGACCTAAGCGCTCTTGTCATTCAGTCCTGCTGAGGTACTGATGTGGCACCAGCACCTCCCCACACACCCTTTTGATGCTGCAGAAAACCAGAATCAAGTGCCTGCTTCCAAGAAAGCACCCACTCTCTGCCGGCAGGGTTCACCAGTCCTGCTGGCAAGACAGCTGAAGGGGCTGCCAAGGCTGGCTGCTATCAGCCCCAATGCTGGAGGCTGCTATTGCTTCTCTAAGGTCCCCATGCCTGGGAAGAAGAAGCCTGCATGCCTTCTTGTATGCACAGCCTGTACACTTCCCCTCTCCACCAGACATAGAGCTAATAATCAGTTTTGATACGCAGACAGTATTCACTAGTCTGTTTTGCTTGTTTGTTTGTTTTTAAACCTGAAATCCAGCCTCAGCTTCAAACTTACTGCTACAAGGCATTTTCACTGTCTCTGGCTCTGNGTTTTGCTTGTTTGTTTGTTTTTAAAGCTGAAATCCAGCCTTAGCTTCAAGGCATTTTCACTGTCTCCGGCTCTAGTTAAACAGCCTCAGCTTAGTCAAGCAGATCCTTCTGCTTTCCCTACTGCGTGCCATTTACTATTCTCCTTGCTCACTGCCCATGCCCACTCACACATCACCATGGGCTTTAAAGTTCTAGGCCATGCTTCATTCCCCTGCTCCATCCTCTCCAACTCTGCCTAGACTACCAACCTGCCACAACTTTCTTCACTTTTTTATCACCAGCAACTCCTTCCTCTCTCTCCCTGTTCGCAAAAATATTGAAGCACTTTAACAGTTTCTTCAACAAAGGAAAAAATATCTGCCCAATCTAGTGTGATATCTCTCCTTAATGTCCCAACATCTCTGTCATCTCCAACCTCGAAGCTTGCTCTCTTCTCTCTGCTTGCCATGCCGGTCTTTCCAACCTCCTTCTACCTGAAGGTTCATTTTTTCCCTTTCAGCCCCTCCCTACCCCCTGGTTCTTCCAGCCCACGCTATCGGTAACGTTTCCCTTTGATTTGCCACTTTCTGACTGTACTTGCTCCCCTACACCCTCAACATTGGTCTCATCACCATCTTCTCTGAACTCAGCGAAACCAAAATTTATCTTGTCCATTTCCTGTTCTTTCTCCATCTCGCAGCCCTTCAGTATGTAACACCTTCTGAAACTGTCCCTGCACCCTCCAGACGCATCTTCTCGGTCACTGCTCCTTCCTTGCTCTCCTCCACGTCTCAGACCCTTCTAACGCCAACCACGTTTTCATTGCTCCGTTTGCCTCTGGTGACTCTGTCTTTCCAAATGTTCTCTCAGTTGTCTTTTGAAGCCTGCCGTTTTCTTACTCCCTGTGGAAAACTCACCAAAAAAAACCCCTCTGACGTCATTTCTTTTAATTGATCTCATATTTACTAGGTTTACCCTATCCAACTCCACATGCCGAGGTAGCTCTGAGACATCTTCTCAGATTCCTGGACACATCTGCACCCAGAATCAAGTTAACTCTGCTAGACAGTGAGTCAACTGAGGGGCAGATCCTTCATCACTGGAAGTTTTAAGACATGTTCTGCTTTGAGCGTGACAAAGCTCTATGCTGTTACACTAATGCAAGGAGGAAGTAGCCAGCCATGTGCTCCGCGAGCTTAGTAGCTGCTGCAATGGAAACATGAGTGAGACGATGGATAGCATGACTTGCCTTTGATGCAGAGAAGGCTCATAATTTCTGTTAATCAGGTAATAAGGCAAGGGGGTATGTTAATTTACACAACTGAATTGTTTAGAATAGGGAATGCAGATCAATGGATGTGGAGCTTTTGAGCATGAACTTTCCTGCCACGTAGAAGTTTGCTAGAGTGTTTGTAGACCCACAATGTTTGTAATGATAATAATAGGAGATATGTAAATCTAAGTATATGGTTAAAAATTAAATTCAATTAAGTGGCTCAACTGCAATGTGAAACATAGCCAGAGAGAGCTTTACATGATGCTTTTGTTTATGAAAGGGTTTGTTCAAAAAACAGTTCTTTGGAACTCCCCTGAGTTGGCTGGACTCGATGATCCCAAGGGTCTCTCCCAACCTAAATGATTCCGTGATACTTTTCACATGTTTTGGTCACCCTTGGTTCTACCAAATCAAAGAACCTGGAATTTACAAGCTATACAAAAGGAATAAATAACTGCTCCTAACTGCTAGCAAGGCTTTCAAAGATTGCTTCTGTAACACTAATAATAAAGGAAAGTTAACTTCTACTGAAGTAGATGCGTTTTTCTCGTATGCATTACTGTGATGGATCAGAGCCAAATGCAGCAAAGACAAGCAGTGCTCACTAGAGTGTGCATCGTCACAGTGTGGTTTCCCGGTCAACATTTGGCCTAAAAGGACACTCAACAAAAGCACTGTCAGGAAAATATCTAGGACTGTTCCATATCTAGGAATATGCAGATAGTCCCCTCTGAATGCAAAAATTCACACACCTCTGAACATAAAAATAACTATGGCATGTGATGTCACAGACACCTTTGCATGTCTGACAAGAAATAAGAAGCTCTGTCAGCTTGCCTTAGCAATCAGCAAGTAAAATGTGAGACATTTTCATCCGAAACAGGAAAAATATATGCATTTTCCTACCAGTGCTCCAGTTCTCATTTGTCCCATGCCCCTAGTTACTCCCATTAGGCACATAAAACCAGCTAATTAAAAAAATCTCATGGCCTTAGCTCACACTTTATGAGGGTAAGGCTTTGCTCTTCACAAATAGGTCACCGCATCTGCTGTCACTAACCAGCGCTGGTGACTTGGACTGAAGAAATATGGGAGGTCAAATACCTTCTTTGAGTCAGAGACACAGAATTTCTGGGCATAAGCATGTTCCCAGGAACAGACAAGCTTTCTTTTCCACTATCCTCTGGCCTCACACCAAGCATGTTACGGAGGAGGAAGGTGACAAGCCACAGAAATCAAGATAAGCCATGTGTCAAAAACTTACGTGTGGGAGGGACAGCAAGCATCGACTATTGCACTCATAAGCTTCTTTGTGTCTTCCAAGTTCATTTAAGCAGCGGGCTTTACGAAAGAGGGCTCGGATGTTCTCCTTGTCAAGACTTAAAGCCTTCTCACTGTCTTCCAGCGCCTTCTCATACAACCCCTGCACGGAAGAGAACACCTCGAGTCAGCTGAGACACAGCAGACTAAGCCCTCTTCCGGTGTGAAAGCAAATGTTTTATCTCTCACCAGAAAACATTTATATTAAAGTCAGTTGGAAATATATATATGCACAGAACAGCATCCAAACACACAAACCCTACAGTAATAGAACATTTTGTTAAGTCTTGCAAAACTCAAAACACTTCCAAGTCAGTGAACGCCAGAACCAAGGCTGCTTGAGCAACCTTATCATGTCTCCCCCTCCACCTTGGGCATGTGACATTTGACAAGTCTCTAATTATGTGACTGCTTGCTAATTTTGTTCATGGGACTCAGCCTCCTTACGAACAGGATGGACCTGCTTTAGGGTTGTACCATCAAGGAAAGCTGCTAAGATTTCTCTGGAAAACGGAAGCACGCAGCTTTTTAGAGCCCAAATATTGCAGAATCCTTTTCCGTGTGTGTGCTGAAAGTTCTGTCAAGACCCAAAGACTCACCATTTTCCAGTGCCTCACTTGAGGAGGCAGGAGCCTCCAGAGCAATACTCAGACAGTATTCCAGAGAAATACTCAGTCGATACTGGAAGGCACTGGCTTTTTTCCAGTCTCCAGATTGTTTTAACTCCTCATCAACATGAACCAGAACTGCATTCTTAGTACCTTAGTACTGGCCCCCTTTTCTTCACATCCTATTTCTGGTCTCACAAGACACACTGGAATAGTGGGGAGATACCACAGTTTTCTGTGTGTCATCATCTCCTCCAGTGTTGGAGAAGGGAGCAGACAAAATCAACCAAAACCCCTCCTGACATCTTTGCCAACTGCATGGCACCCCAACCATGATGTCTGTGGATGACTTGGGATGGAACTCACCATGGCAAAGTAGCAGGCAGCTCGGTTGACATGCAGCTTGCACAGGAGTTCCTTTGGGATGGTCACCTCATCGGAGGCTGCATAATCTGCCACGTTCAATCCTTCTACATACTGTACCAGCGAAAGCTTGAAATCCTTCTCTCGAAACAAATCATTGCCCTCTGCAAACAGGTTTCTCACCAGCTTCTGCAAAAAGGCCTGGGCAGCAAAGAGCAAACAGACTAAAGTGGACATTCAGAGACAGGGACAGTTTCCCAGTTTCCCATTCCTTTCCATAGGTTTTAGCAAACTTCCTGCCCACTGAGATTCTCCTGCCTCCCCAGTCTCTGGTAAAAGATCAGTCTTTTGGTAGAGGAGAATAATACAATCAAACACTCAAGTTTCTTCTCCTTTCCATGAAAGTTGTCATTGTCAGAACCATAAAACTTTATGTTACAAACAAATTGTGCCAGACCATCCCACTCTCTCCACTTCTGGTAAGTAAACTAATGACTGCAGAGGAAAAATCTAGCTAACCAGAGGGTTCTCAACATCAGAAAACAAGTCCTTCATTACCTCATAATCTTCTTGGCTTAGGGGTAATGTGGACCTGAAAAAAAAGAAGAAAAAACACTCATGAAACAGGCTTCCATGCAAACAAGGGCTTTTGTCTGCTGAAGACATCACCTTTCTGGGCCCGCATTGATGATCTCAGTGAGTTAGTCAACACTTTATCACTTCAAAGGTAGCTGGGGCAAAAAGAACACAATTAGGGAGCGTTTTGCTCAGTGATGGCCACAGTGGTACCGAGAGATGGTCAGGTCTCAAAGGGATTTGAGACCAGAAGAATCTTTTTCTCAGCTATTTTCCGCACGTACACGATTCCCTGTACTGTGCCTTCAGACAGCCACCTAAAAAAAACATCTTTGAGAAAGTCCCATGAGAGATTGTCATGGAGAACACAAGCATATTTTAAGAGCATCTGGCTCTAATGAGAGGCACCAAACCGGCACTCCAAGACCTCCTCAAACCCTCTGTGAGACCAAAGACATTCAGTGATGAATGAATCACTTTCCTCTTTCTTAATTTAGCTACATCCCTTTAGGCATACACCACAAACAATGCAGGATGGGGAGGTCATTTAACTCCAGCCGTCTTGGTCAAGGCTGTGGCACAAAACTGGCAGTACTCGTGTGGGTAACACCTACCCCACAACAGCACTGAGACTTAGGAGAAAGGTTCCATTCTTCAAATCAGACCGTCCAAGTCATCCAGGCTCGGTCCACATGTATTTATTTTTTCTCTTCAAGGAGAAGACAACAGGCTGTAGAGAAATCCTTAGCACCTTTCAATAGCCCTCCTCACCTTTGAAACAGAACACTCTAGACATGATCTTACTGGTAGAGAATGGTTCTTCTACTCTAATAATCATCTGCCCTTAAAACTAATTACAGGAAATGCCACGGCTCTGTAAGAAACATTCACTCTGCTTATAATATTTGAGTACCTCTCTTCCACATCAAAACAAGCCAACATACTACACCGTCCTTGGTTCAGACTCCAAGATACACTCCAGAAGCACAAACAACACACCGTGTTTCTAACTTATTTTCAGTCCAGGAATCTTGTCCATTTTTACAAATGTTACCAAGTTTATCTCACAATTGCCTCTCTGAAACTGGACTACCAGTCCCGTTTATTCTCAGACTGGAGCAAAAATACCGCTGCCATGCCACAGGATATAAATATATAACATGGAAGATTTGGCTTTTTTTTTTTCCTATTGCAGATGCACAGATTTCAGCCATAATAACTGCAGGACTGAAAGCAGACCTTAAAAAAACCCCAACACCCAACCAATCCAATTACAATCTTGCTATTTACTCACCATGCTACCTACACCTGAATCTGAGGCCTTTGCTAACTCAAACACTGGACAGAGAAAACCACTGCTGTACTTTACAATTAAGTACTTCATCTTGTAACTACAACATAAGCAACCACTTCAAGCTATAGAAGGCCACATGATATTAACAGAAGAGCGACCTGAGGCACCTACCAGGTTGGCAACTGTAAAAAGAGCCCATTTCTCCTTTTGGCACCATACAGGGTACCCAGCCAATCATTTCCATTGCTTTGCCCACCTACAAAATAGAAACACTATCTTCCTGCCTAAGAAAGGTAGGATAACCTTGTTGAGAAAGCAGTTTGAGGTCTTCACGCTGAAGATGAAGGTCCAAGTACCACTAGCATTATGCTGACTATAAAGGTCATTCTGGAACTGCAGCGGAGGGGAAAACTCAAGGAAACTAAAATGATAGAATTTCAAGTTTAAAGAGCTGGCAGGACAAGCAGCACCCTGAATAACCCCAGAGAAAACTTTCAATATCTCTTTTCCGTGCAGCAGACCCGAGGTGGTGAATCCTGCAATCCTTGATTGAAGACAACTGCCTCCAAAGCCACAGCAAACAATGAGGTTGTCCACTTACTGAATGAATTGAAGTCCTTTCTCTATTTCTTGTTTTCTCTTCTGTCTCTCCATTATAGTTGCTGCAGAGGAAGAAGAAACAACACAAAATGAGTCATTTTAGGTCTTGCTGGCAATTAAGCAGCACAGTATCTTGCGTGTGCCTGAATTTACTACTACTAACAAAATGTACCAGACCAGATGCCCTGAACACCAAAGTCTATGATTTATCCACTCTGCAGATGCAGAACAGCAAGCAGCTCACTACCAAGCGAGCTTTTTCTCAGATGCCACCACCAGGATACATGGGCAAAGAGGAATTACTTCAATTTGAGCTCTCTACTTAGGCTGCCAGTAAACAAAGCAACGGGAACCAACTGTTATCATGACTGCCTTCTAGGAAAGTGAAAAAAATGAAAATCAACATTTCTCCTGCACATTTCCCCTCCCATAAGAGGTGATTCAGACCGCTATTTATCTGGGCTGGATTTAAACTGGTTTACTGCACAGCATATGAAACCAGTAATCTATGTAAGGTGTCTGGAGGCGTATCATCACGAAGATAGACACAAGGAAGGAAATGGAATTGGTTGCTGTTGTCCATATAAAAGGATGGCAGTGAATCTATACAATGGGAATTTTGTGCTGGAAATCAGCAGGCAAGAGCAGCAGAGACTCGGGAATGTTCCTTTGGAGAGGGGACAGGACCCCATCCTGCAGTGTTTTAAATTGGGGTGGGCAGTGCCTGAGAAAGGCTCAAGAGAGAGTTACCCTCATTTAGTCAGGGACACAAATGGGCACAGAAACTTGGCTGAGTTTGACCAAATCCAGTTTGGGTGTCTGTGAGCACAGACAAATAAGTAGTACGATGGAACCATTTTGGAGCAACGTCCCTTTTCTCAACTAAAATGGACTTTAATCACACCATGAGATGTATGGGCACCATCCTCTGCAGCTTGGGAGCAAATCTTGGAATGGCTCCTTCCTGACCTCTTCCCAAGGTACACAGGTCTGTCACACAAGGAAAGAATACAGAAAAGGAGAAGGGATGGCATTTTGTGGCAAAATAGAGTTGCTGGTGACAGCAAATTTCCTAGCCTTGACATAACCAGCTGTGATCACAAACAATGCTCAGCATTTTAGGAACAGTAACTTGAGGACAAAGGCAGCAAGAACAGAAAGACTGAGATGAGATGGAACTGAAGATACTCTGCCTTCTCAGCCTGGGATCGCTTCTAAAGAGATCACAAAAAACATAAAAGAAATTCCTCTAACTCTACATTACAACAGCTCCCTTTTATACTATATTAAGACCATCCCTATCATTCTAAGGTATCTTACAGGATCTGTAACATGTTCAGTCTCAAACAGGGTGAAGGGAACTTTAAGGTATGTGAAAATCAATCTCGACAACTCAGCAAGCCCTTATTGATTGTGCTCTCCACCATGCAAAATGTGGAAGAATTGATACCTGCTCTTTACCAGGAAGGAGAGCTGGAGGAAGGGGGAAAGGCAGGAGCAGGAGAAAGACCAGAAAGAAATGGTAGCCGAAGGAAGCAAGAGCTTGAAAGTGACACTGTGCAGTTTCTAAGTCATGGGACATTAAATTTGAGAGCAATCTGGTCTGAGCAGTAAGTAGAAGATTTTAAGCAGCTGCATTTGGAATGGGATGGGCAGCACAGCAAGAAAGGGAAAGCCAGCAAACACGGTAAGTAATGATCAACCTCTCTATAAAGGCTTTTAACAGAAGCAATAGTGAAGAGCAGGTAGACTTGAGTACAACACCAACAGAAGGCCTGGAATGATTTATAAATAGCCTGGATAATGAGCAATCAGGAAGAAAGAAGGAAATTTAACAAGGAGACTGTGAGGTTAATACGATCACTAGTGCTAACAGGCACACCAGCTTAAGGGGTAGAAAAAAGAGACAGAGGCAATTCATTTGGTATTTCTCCTTGCATGAAATTCTACAACAAAAGATAAGAGGCAAGGTGAAGTGGAGCAGTAGGAACCATTTCCACATAGACAGCAGTGAAAGCCACAAAAGAGCACAGAGCAACCCCAGAGCAGTGTAGGAGAGAACTGCAAAGGCCATCCATCAGCGACAAAAGCGGGGAAAGAGCCACCATGGGAAATGACAAGAGATAAACTTGGGGGGAGGCAGAGGAGTTAGAAGGTCAATGGGACCCTCATAAAGGCTGATGGGGGAAAGGAGAGAGGGGAAGGAGGAATTTCTAGCTGTCTGGGCCCTGAGTGCACTAACAGGCTTTAAATGCCCCAAACAGCCTCATGTCACACCCACACACCTTCTGCCTGTGGTATAGGAGCTCCACTTAAGCTCAGGTCAAGGCATACTGCCTCATCTGAGCTATGCCATAGGTGTACCTGTCCTCAGTCCTACCTCCTGGATAAACCTCGGACCTACACTGTAGGCAGCTTGTCTCCAGTCCTGCCTCTGGACCATCTCCTATTGCTGGACTCGCTGGGTGGACCCTGGACCTGATTCACCACCTCATCTTCTTTGGGACTGCTGATGGACCCCTGCTATCAGCATCTTGTTCTGTCTGCACTGTTCAGATATGGTGGGACTTAGTGAGGGCACTGCTGGTAGCTGTCATCACCTTCGGGTCCTAGCTTGTCCTCCCTGGAGAAGCAGCTTTGCTCTTGCTGCTCCCTGACATGAGCCACACTGGGGAGAACAAAAGTCAGGGAAGTGAAGCTGCAGCTTAACAGATCTGACAAAAAGGGAGATTATTAGTGACTGTGGGAGAGCAGTTGAATACTGGCTGGTCATGACAAAGACAGTGGCTACACTCCAGAAATGCTGTTGCACACCTTCACAAATGAGTATATCCACAACATAGATCACCACCCTGAAAAACTTCCGATACACACAAACTACTTCAAACTCTGCTTCTGAGCTCAGCTCTTAAAATACTAGTGCAAGCAGCGAAGAAGAGATGAGTACCTGTACTCAGGGCTACCCTGACCCCACTGCTCAAACATCCTACAGAGCAGGATGTGGGCATGTGTTAGGAGGAGAACTGGTTACTGTTGCCTGCGCACAGAGGGCATTCAAACATTCAAAAGCTGGAGTGGAGCCAAAGAACAACAGGGAAAGGCTACAGAATGTCTCCTTCCCAGAGTTCCCATATTCTTCTTACATCCTGGAGCTCCCCTTTTGTTTCTTCTCTCCTCAGCAGCATTGCTACCACATCCAACATGCATATCTCCATCCTTGCCTCATGTGGATGGCTGACCAACCTACTGAATCCCTGTCAGTCCCACAGTGCCCAGATACAGTTTTGATCCTACAAAACCCCAGTGAAAAAAAAGCCTCCTGTGCCCCACATGCTGTTTAGTCTCTCCAGTCCTACCCTCACCTTCACAGTGAATGTTCTCCAACCCAACACCTTCCTCTGCCTTCTTTAGACATAAACCACTGGCCTGATCTCCCCTCCTGACTGTTGCTCCCTGGTCCTGGCCCACATTCCCCTCTCCTTGCAAGTGGGTGACCAGCTTCCTTTGTCACACTTTCACACTTATGTCATGACTTTGCACATAAGACTCATCTCCTCATGGCAACACCCTCAAAAAATGTACCACATGCTGCTGCCCTAACAATTTCTTTTATATCTCTTGAGAACAACCACCTTTCCCTTTCGATCTGACTCCACACCAGCAGCCTCCTCCACGCCTGGCAGATCTCTCCTCTGCCCTGCCTGCCTCACCGCTGCTGGAGGTTACCATTTGGACTCCTCCTTTTGCTCCCCATGCCTCCTGCCCTGCTACCTCCCTGGCAAACTCAGGTCACTTCTGCTTCCCCTTGTCATCCCAGCCTCTTCGCCGTGTCTCATTTGAACCTTGGACCAAGCTTCCTGCAGGTTATGCCAGCAAACCCAACACGCAGCAGACCACCCCTGCATGCAACACTTCAGTTGTGCTGCACACCCTACCACAGCTGATGCATAATTAATTTTAAGCGCAGAGCCTGTTTAGCTTTTGTTTTCTCGATCTTTTAAATATTTTTAGAAACACAGCGGAAAGCATTTCATGAAGCAGCGTGCCTAAGCGTCCTTATTTTTTTTCCCCCCACCAAATCTGTCTGTTCAGACTTGTCTGCTCAAATCACCAGCAGAACTCGAATGCAGAGTATTTATATCCCCACTATAAAGCTCTTATCCTTTCAGTCCAAAGATGTTTATCCTCTCTGGTCCAGCATCTAGAAAGGACTTTATTCATAGTTTGTCAATGAGTTACAAACTATTTACCAGACAGAAATAAAATGCTGCAGATAGGCAAGACGGTTTTCTTGCCTTCAGAAGGAAGCATGAGCCAGTAAACAGGGTGACTCAATCACAAACTGGGTAGATACTTTCTATGAGACACTACGAGATGAATGGAAAGACTTCAATTTATCCTAGCAAGGACCTCGGTTTTATTTCCAACCCTGCCAGAGATTAATTTGGGCAAAGTTTTCCATACTGTATTTCTGGGATGGCAGTGAGTTCACACTTGACTGACTTCCAGGCTTTGACTGTAACATTTCAGACAGAAATAAGCACACTGAGATATAAGTAGCAAGTTGTAGAGCTGAGACAGGAACTCAGCCCTAGGGTCTGTGCGCTCTCCTCCAGGCCAAAAGCTCCAGGATGCACTAGTCTGCAAACACGGGGTCCTTCACTGGCTGCAGTTTGGCCACCTTGGTGGTGCAGCAGAAAGCGTAACCGGGTTCACATCAAGCAAAGGACAAGCCACAAAGTCCACTACAAATATGGGCTCATGCTCATTCCCGTGGCTGATCTCTACCATGGTTTGAATGCTGTCAGGGTCCCTACCGCCATGCTGTGCTGGTTCTAACAATCCTGTCCCTCCAGGTGCTGGCCACCCCAAGGTGGCTGCTCTTCCACGCCCCACTAGTCCTGCTCATGCTCCATGACACCACTGGGGTGGCTGGCACCAGAGTGCCACCAGCTTTACCCGGCAATAACTCCAGCAAACGAAGGGTGAGGTGGGCATGACCCCCTCATCCCCAGCTGAAAATAAAAGCATCAAACACGTGTTTTGCCAGAAAGGGGACAGAGATGGAAGCCAAAGCCTCAACAGACAACCCCAGCCCCCATCACCCTATTCCCCACTCCCCCCAGCCTCGCACTCCACACGTAACACCTCCATGCACGGTGAGCCACACTTTTTACTCCAGCCCCAGCCCTCCAGGCTCTGCTCAGGGGCCCTGCATTGCGGCCAGGGCATGAGGAGGGAGCGATGGGTTGACACTGTCCATCCTTTGGCCATTTGCTCTTCATTTCATATCGAGCCAGCTTTCCCTCCCGTTTCGCTTTACAAATTAAATCCCAGGGCCAGTTCCCACACGGGTGGAAGGAGAGCCCCCGCTCACTTCCTCCCCCCACCCCCAGCACTAGGCCGCCAATCCCCGGCCTTGCCTAGCGGCCGCCGCGGACAAGGGCGCCATCTCGGCCGGCCAGGGAGGAGAGCGGCCGGCGGCGACTCTTGCACCCGCCGCGGCTCGGCCGGTGGCCGGCACCCTAGCGTCCCCAGCCACCCCGGTACTGCCGGGAGGGGTCTCCCGCGGCAGGAGACATCCAGGCTTCCCCGGGAAAAAAGAAAACACACCAAAGCATACTCGTCCTCCTTTCCCCCCCCCACCCCGGTCCGCTTAAATAAAAACCACACATCTCCAAGGGACTGCGAGGCGACTTCAAGG
>VZTM01002612.1:0-65594 GCA_013400555.1 Jacana jacana | reverse complement strand
ACCTTCCCCACCACCCGGAAACTGTCTAAAGCGTTAAAGAATTTGGTTTTTTTTTTAAAAAAAAAAAAGAAAGAAAAACAAATATTCCACAACCTTCCCATTAGATAAACTTTACAAGCCCCTACAGAAGGCGAATCTGGAGAGCTATTCCGTAAGGGCTTCTCTGCTGCTGCTTCATGGGGCTTGGTACCGAGCAAGAGGGGGAAACTGCAGCCTCAAGACGGAGCCGAACGCAGCCCGCAAACCTACACCCCGCGAACAGGCACAAACGCAATTAATACCGAGTTTTCCACATGAACCCAGGGGCTTTTCCCCTAGCTATCCACTCTCAGACTACCAACACTTTTTTTTTTTTTTTTTTTGGAAGGGGTGGGATTAGGATCTCTGACAATTTTTTTTTATTATTATTATTTTTTTGCAACCCCCAAATTCTCGGCGGAAGAGGAGGTGAGCTGCCAAATCTCGCCCATATTGTTTGCCTCCACTTTTCCTTTTTTTTTTTTTTTTTTTAATAAATTTGCAATTACACAACGTTTCATCCATGCAGTCGCTATCTCCAACCTTTACTTTCTAATGAAGCAACATCCAGATTTTCTTGTTTCTCGAGTCCACCCCTTCCTACATACACAAACACGCACACGGAATTGGTTTAAGACAAAAACAATCCCCCCTCCCCCAAATAATAATAAAGGACTCACCTTTCCTCGGGTTTTCCCCCCCCAACACTATGCATAAACTTTCCTTGATAAATGGTATTGTATTACTAGAGATATTATTAATGTATTATTACTAGAAGTAATAATAATAGTAAGTGCTATTTAATTACAGAAGGCAGCATTCTGCTTCTGGATCAGCTGCCCCTGCAGCTCCCTCCATGTGCCTCCTGATCTCTTTACTTTCATTTCCAGGTCTCGCTCGCTCGCTCGCTGCTCTCGGCTGCACCAGCAAGAGAAAATGCCTCCCTGCATATCCTCTGGGCCCTAGAGGCTACCGCTTCCCATTACAATAAAAAAAAATAAAAAAATAAAAAAAATTTAAAAAATCACAGATCTTTCCCCGGTGGTTGGGTTGGTTTTTGAGATTCTTGAAGGTGAATTAAGCTTAAAAAAAAAAAAAGTGCTTAAAGTGGTGGAGGCTCCGTTCGAAAAATGTTTGTTTGTTTTGGGGGGGGATGTTTGGTTTTTGGCTTGTTTTGTTTTTTTTTTTTTTAAATGCAGTATTTTCCTTCTTCCCGGTTGTCTTGGCTGATCTCTAAAATCTAACCCCCCAAAAAAAAGGAAACCTGCCTCTGCAGAGTGATTGCCTCCATGCAACGAACCCAATTTCAAGACAACACACACACACATATATCCATGAGATTGTCACATAGGTGAAGCAGCGACCCTTCTGCCCACCCATATCCGTTTGCTGGACGGGGGCCAGAGCCATTGCTCATGGCAGAGTTTCAAGACAACCCTGCCAGACCTTACTTATTCCACCCTGTGCTGCTGGGGGGTGTTCCCTGGAAATAACATTTTACAAAAACATAAATTTTGGGGTGGGAAGGAATACACAACATCAGTGCGTATAACATATTATTGTTATTATATTATATACAATTGAGTATTATGTGATATGTGTGTATTATATATAATTTACATGTGCATGCATATGCATTTATATATTAATATCTATCTATATGAGTCTTGGCACATTTTTGGAACCAGATGTTTGGCTTGTTTTCTTCCCAAACCCCTCAATATTTCCGGAAAGTGGACTGAATCTCCACAACAGCCCAATGCCAGCAAAGCCCCTGGAACGGAGCTGCCACTGGGCCATGGGGACCCAGCAGGATGCCTTTCTCCGTCAGGGGAAATGGTTGTGAAGACAGAGACGCAGGGACCGCCTCAGGCAGGGGGTTCATCCATCCCCGCCCAACTGCACTACCATTAACTCCAGGTAACCCTCTGAAATGGGTTTTATGCTCGGGCTCCCAGTCCAGCCTCCCTGGCAGGTTTTCCTCTCCCTAAAGGATTCCGGCTACCGCCAGATCATCATTTCCAGACTGATGCCGGTGTAAATTATCACGTCTTTTCCACTGAAATCAATGACATGTTTACTCTTCGGTGTCTCGCTTCTCCATTTACAGTGACCTAAACCAGTGTCACTTTGTGCTGTGCAGCTCGGCGTCTGTGACGAGATTCAGAAGCAGGTAGAAGGTATCATCTGAGGCGTACGAAACTGGCTTGGTATTTAAAACACGTTGATCAGAAAAGGAAAGCCTTTATTATATTGAGTAGGATTGGCTTCTGGCAGCTCTGTCAACACAATAAACTGATAATTTCTGAAATATAGGCTGTGAATTGTATAACGTACCATATGACACGGGAGAACACTTAGGCTCTTCACAATATTTAATCACAATGCACTTTTTAAAGATATTTGTTATGATACAAAGATTGCTGTCATTCATGGATGGGAAAATGTTTATTTTTATTATCTCTTTGTCAGATTTGTTATTTTTAGGCAATGGCACCACGACAGTGAGTACAGTCTAACCAAGCGGGGCCTCTGCTATAGAAGCCACTGGGCACAATGTACCTTAAATGACAATCTCTCTCTCAGGGTGACTTTGGACAACAGAAAGGTGGCTTCTACTTTCCCTTCCTGGGGGAAGGAAAGTAAACACGGGGAGACCTGACGTGCCGGATCACACTGGGAGGGCAGTGTCATCAAATGAGACAGAGAGCCCAGGATGCCTCCAACCTTGCTGCACCTCTGAAAAGCAAGACATGGCAGCAGGACAAGAAGAAGAAGAAGAAGAGGGCTTGGGGGGAGCTGAGTAGAAAGAGGAACAAAACCAAAATCTACACACAATCAGGAGTTATACTGGCATAAGTGCTATTTTTTAATTCAAGAACATTTGTTTTCAAGACTGCGTTTCCCCACTGAATGCCACAATATACTTCCCTCCCTCCCAGTTTCCTTTGCCTGTAAGACTGGGAGGTGTCCAGCATGTACCACTCCCCTCATGGAGACTGTCACCATCTGCAAGGGCGGCTACCGAGGTGCTGTGGGCAGGTAATCAGCAGAGTCAATAGGACGGCAATTCCTGCTGTGCCATAAAAAATGACATAAAAGGTGTCATAAAAATTAGAGATTAAAATTACTTTGGTCTGTAAAGCTCTTCTTTTAAGAAGAATAAATCTATCAATCTATGCTACAGTGGCGCAGCACACCTTCATTCCCATACAGCCGCATCCATAGTTAAAGACTTCATTCTCACCCCTCTGTCCCAGGTAATTAGCTAATATTTGGGAGAAACTCAAAATTTAATTCATTTGATATGATTCTGTTTATTGCTAAAGATTGTGAGGAACTAATAAAAAGTGCCAAATTTCTTGCTTATATTTTCAAAGTTGAAACTCCTTCTTGAGATCACACTAATATATTCCCTCATCTGCTTTAAGTTTTCTGGCAACTTCATGCTTCTTACATCAAACTGTAACCTAGTTAGTGCCTCAGCTTCTTAATTTTCTTCAGTTACAAGTCAAACTCCTCTGATTATTTCATAGAATCATAGGATGGTTAGAGTTGGAAGGGATCTTAAAGATCATCAAGTTCCAACCTCCCTGCCCTGGCCAGGGACACCTCCCACCAGAGCAGGTTGCTCAAAGCCCCATCCAGCCTGGCCTTGAACACTTCAGGTATGGGGCATCCACAGCTTCCCTGGGCAACCTGTTCCAGTACCTCACCACCCTCACAGTAAAGAATTTCTCTCTAGTATCTAATCTAAATCTCCCCTCATTTAATTTAAAGCTGTTACCCCTTGTCCTGTCACTACACTTCCTGACAAAAAGCATCTCCCCGGCTCTCCTGTAGTCTCCCTTCAGGTACTGGAAGGCTGCTATAAGGTCTCCCTGGAGTCTTCTCTTCTCCAGGCCGAACAAGACCAGCTCCATGAGCCTGTCTTCATAGGAGAGGTGCTCCAGCCCTCTGATCATCTTAGTGGTGCTCCGCTGGACCCGTTCCAACAGTTCCATGTCCTTTCTATGTTGAGGACTCCAGAGCTGGACACAGTACTCCAGGTGGGGTCTCATGAACACAGAGTAGAGGGGTAAATTTATGACAGGCAAAGTTTTCTATCTCAAGTTTTCTATCTCTTTGCTGTACCAGTTTATGGCTTTTCTTCTTTCCATTCTCATGCTCCATAAAGAAACTTAACTCCTTTTTGTATTCCCTCACAGCAAAGAAGGTCTCCTGTGTCCTTCAACCTCAACACAGTCTCCTAAGTCACCTGGCATTGCCAACTACTGACATTCTTTTCTTGGGTTCATATAAGCATTTGGTATTGTTTCTTAAAACAATTGTCTCTTGGGAAAATTGTGAGAGAACTAAAAATGCCTCTTATAATGTCGTGGGACCAGATGGCAGAATAAATCCATTACTGATCTCAGTCCTGATCTCACCAGGTACCCATGGCTGCCACCTGAAATGGTACCTATGTCAGTATCTGCAGGTCACAACTTGGCAAGAAGGGATTACGTTAAAAGGACATGTGCAAACACACTGCAGTGCCAAGCAGGCTTATACACAGCTTACCTTGTCACAGAACCATTCAATGGTTAGAGTTGGAATGGACCTAAAAGGTCCTTTAAAAATTCCACACCCACCCACCATTGCTAGGGCAGGAGCACCTCCCACTAGACCAGGTTGCTCAAAGTCCCATCCAGCCTGGCCTTGAACATTTCCAGGGATAGGGCATCCACGACTTCTCTGAGCAACCAGGGTCTCACTATCTTCAAAGTAAAGAATTACTTCCTGGTATCTAAATCTCTTTTCCAGTTCAAACCCATATCACTACACTCCCTCATAGAGTCCCTCCCCAGCTTTCCTGTAGCCCCGCTTTAGGTACTGAAAGGCTGCTATAAGGTCTCCCTGGAGACTTCTCCAGCTCTGAACAACCCCAACTTCTTCAGTCTGTCCTCATAGGAGAGGTGCTCCAGTCCTCTGATCATCTTTGTGGCCCTCCTCTGGACCCACTCCAACAGGTCCTTGTCCTTATTCTTTCTGGGGCCTCAAAGCTGGACACAGTACTCCAGGTGGGGTCTCACCAGAGGGGCAGAGTCTCCTACCTTGGCCTGCTGGCCACACTTCATTTGATGGAGCCCAGGATGCGGTTGGGTTTTCGGGCTGCAAGTGCACATTGCTGACTCAGGTCAAGCTTCTCTGCAGCCAACCCCCCCAAGTCCCTCTCCTCAGGGCTGTTCTTAATCCATTCTCCACCCCATGGAGAATGAATTTGTGTTTGGGATTGCCCTGACCCACCTGCCCATGAAATGTACTTTTATTTCTATACTCAAGTGGAAAATGTCACGCACACAAGGCCCATATGAAGCCATCAAGCCGAACGATGCCTGTGTTTCAGAGTAGATTAGATGTGGTGTTGAGGGATCTGGTGTAGGGGAGAACTTGTAGAGTAGGGCTGATGGTTGGACTTGATGATCCCAGGGGTCTCTTCCAACCTGAATGATTCTATGATTCTGCATCCTTAAGCAGGAATGACTGTGCACTCCTGGCTGAAACGCTTTCCTTAGCGGTTACTTGACAACACATCAAGATCAAAGATGAGATCTGCAAAGGCATCATTATTATTATTATTAAAAACGAAGGTTCACAGAAAAAAAGGCCACTCGTGTCCCACCCGTGTGTATGTAAGGAGGCCTGCTGACCAACTTGGAGCTCCTCCGCCGAACATCTTCCCTGCAGACCCTTTGAAGGAGGAGGCTCGGGACCGCGGGACCACTGCCACGGAGCTGGCGCTCCCGAGAGGCAGGAGCGGCGGTGGCCGAGGGCAGGCGAGGACAGGCTGCCCTACACGGCGGGGAGCAGGCCCCAACCGGGCCCTTGCCGCTTACGCACAGCGTGACCCCGCGCGAGGCACGCCGGGTACTTCCCCCCGCTTGCCACTACAACTCCCGGCGCGCCCCGCGGCACAATAGCCCCGCCCACTCACCCGGCGCGGCGCGGCGGCCGTCAGCAGCCGGCGCACGGTTGGGGGGGGTGTGTGTCTGTGTGACGTCACGCCGCGCAGCCAATGGCGGCGGGGAGAGCAAAACTGCCGGCTTTCAAATCCTCCGCCTCCCCCGCCTGCTCTCCGCCCCGCCTGCCCCCTCCCCCAACGCTCCCGGCAGCGGTGGCGGCGTGAGGGCTTTGGGCCGGGGCCACTCTATCGCCTCTCCCGGCGGCGCGGAGGTGAGTAGGTGGCGGGGCCGGGGTGGAGGAGAGGTGAGGCGACAGCCGCCGCCAGCCGTTGAGGGAGGGGGGTGTGGTGTGCGTGTTTGGGTGTGCGTGAGGCGAGCGAGGAGAACCCAACCGAACATCCCCTGCCCGCCGCCGCCGCCGCACTGGCTTCTCGCAGCGCTTCCACGGGGAGGCGAGGGTCCCCACCCCCTCGTGGGCGTGTGGCGGGAAGGGGACGCCGGTGGCGGCCGTTATGCGCGGCTTTGGTGGGGTGGCGGGGGATTAGGGTTGGCTACGGGGAGCAGGTGGCGGCGTGGCCGGCGCTCGGTAGGTTCCTCGGGAGAAGAGCCGTCAGCGGCGGCGGGAGGAGGAGGAGGAGGGGTAACCTTGGGCTGTCACCCAGCGGTCCCGGGAGCCCGGCGCTGGGCCCTCCGTTGCCGCCGGAGCGGAGCCGGTTCCTCCTTGGTGCAGCTCGGCAGGGACCCGGCGCGATATCTGCCGGCGTGGGCAGGCTGCTGTGAGATCAAGCGTTCGGCTGGACTAACTTCTTGGACCGTCCGGCTTCATACGGCCTCGTGGGAATGAGGAAGCCTCCCCTCGGGCATTTCCAGATCTTGTTTGTATTTGCCAAAGGTGCTAACCCTTCCTTTTTTTCTTTTTCTTTAAAGCTTTCTCTGTATAAGACCGAGCAGTGAAGAGGCCTCTGGTAGGTTGACAACTGGGTGTGGCTGGTGTCTTTGCAATAAAACACACTTCAGGATGTGATGATGGGGCTGTATGTTGAAATTAGGAAGAAGCCTGCGTGTAAGGTGAAGAAAGTAAAAGGGGGTTTAGGGGAAATCCCTCTAAAGGGAGTGAGAGCACCTGTGGAGTGTAGAAGGGCATCATAGTAGAACAGAACTAGTCCCATAAACAGTAAGGTGATGAGCTATTTAAAAGTAAAGATAATAATTGAAGTAGGTGAATAGACTGATTTCTTTAGATCCAAACTTTTCTTCCTGTCTGGTAAAGCCTTCATGGCTTGGAGGTTGTCCCCTCTCCTTCCTTCTTGGAGTTGGATTGGCAGAGGTTGGGAATACCCATCAGTCTTGTGTCTGTGTGGCCTGGTAGGAGTGGAGTAAGTGACGTGAGGCTCCATCTTCTATCAAGGATGGTCTACTTGGGAGGACGGTCATGCAAGAGAAGTGATGTTGATCATCCTTGCAGATGGTGTTTTTTGTTTGTTTTTCCCCTCCTGTGTCCAAAAGTAATACTAAAGTTGATGAAAGCTGTACTCTGTGGAAGCTGAAGGCTTCACAGCTAGGTATTGGGGGAAGGATGTATGTATAATTTAGGGGGTGTTTTAAAACTTCCCTAAACTAAAGGTGCTCCCTTTATCTTGCTGAATGAATAGAAGCCAGTTACTTCACGCAGTGACTGGTGTTCGTTAAATAATGCTATGCTAATGCTGCTAGGCATGGCTAGCTTCAAATTTGTGCCTCAAGGCAAAATGTTTGCTAATCCATCATCAATGTAAGATCATCCTGTTCAATGTGTGCAATGAATACGTGTGGGACATCCAAAAAGAAAGAGGATCCACAAAACCAAGAGGGTTTTGTATGCAGCACACATGATGTTTTCAGCAAGCTGGTGGTTCTAGAACTATGCTGACGAGGGCACTACTGAGGATATCGCTGAAAAGGAAAACCAGTTGTTCATTCTAGCTTGCTTTGGAGAACAGGGGAGATGTGCAGCATGTGTAGTTAAAGGATGGAGTTTGGGGTGAGAAGAATGTTAAGTTTTAATTGTGAAAGCGTTGTGCGAAGAGTAATGTCTTAATGTGGCCTCAGTACATAGTTTTAGCTGCTGGTTATTAAGTGTAGCAACTGCATCAAAACCTGAGTCTTATCAGTACTGGAAGAATCAACACCATCTGACTGGTTTTGGAATATTAATCTAGTCTAGCTGCCATAAGTGAGCTATGGGGAAAGCACTAATGATGCTGAAAACTTAGATATCTCAAGAACAAAAACCACTTTAGTGTTCAGTAAATGTGATTATTCATGCAGATTATGTGTTGTAGTTCACTTCTTTTTAATGTTACAAACTTATTTTAGTTGACAGCTCTTGACACTCGGAAAAGCAGAAAAATGGCTTCTGAAGACATCACTAAGCTTGCAGAGTCACTTGCCAAAACCAAAGTGGGTGGTGGACAGTTGAGCTTCAAAGGCCAGAGCCTGAAACTCAATACAGCTGAAGATGGTAAGAGGAAAATACCCTTGTGTTTGAGAAGTGTCTTCCTGAAATTCTAAAGTCTTGTGGTTAACCTCCCGCTAATCCCACATGGACAAGGTGTCATAACATTAGCTGTGTTGCAAGGGGTCATTGGCTACAGCTGCTTCTGATTAGAGACCTCTCCTTCCCTTCTTGTACCCTGCTTTGGCCTGGTGTCCTGGCAGCACTACAGCTGGCAGAATTGAGGCTTGGCTCCCTGGTGTGTAATTTGTGTTGTCTTACTGTTCTCTCCAAGTGCTTTTACAGTCCCTGCATGTTAGAAGTCAGTGCTCGTTTTAAAAACAGCAAGCAAGTGGGTGACAGCTCTCGGGACAAGTAGCTACCTCAAAGACCTGCACAGAAGAATGGGTTGATGTGCTAGTCCACTGCAATAGTCCAGTTTCTTCTCAAATGCAGACAAATTTGTTAAACAATTCTCGTGGATTTTTTTTTTCCTGGAATATCTTTTACTAGTCTGTGTGTATTACACAATTAAAACTGTCTGGCACTGGCTGCTAATGTAAATATCTGGAGGATATTAGGAATGGCAACGTTTTTGCTGCACCAAGAAACAGCATGTTCTTCAGAGAGGTGGTTTGTTACAGTGCATACCTTTTTTTTTTTTTTACTGATTCCAAGGTGATGCTTTTTTTTATGTGCACTTCTAGTAGTGTGAAGCCACTGAACTATGAGGAAAGGATTTAGTGCATGGGAATGATAACCAGAGCCCATTGACAGGAGAGGCTCTGCAGCCTCCTCTGCCTTGCATGGGATTACTCTAATTTGTTCTGCCCAATGTGTTTGCTAAACAAGCATCTATTTTGGTCAGTCAGTGAGAACACCTTCCTGTTGTGGTACCAATTGTCATCAGTTTTTGGGTTGGTCTTTGCATCTTTGTAAGCACACATACACACTAGCTCCTCTAGAGCTCTCTACGGGCAGCTGAACATGAGCCAGCAGTGTGCCCAGGTGGCCAAGAAGGCCAGTGGCATCCTGACTTGCATAAAAAACAGTGTGACCAACAGAAGTAGGGAGGTGATTGTCCCCCTGTACTCGGCACTGGTGAGGCCACACCTTGAGTATTGTGTCCAGTTCTGGGCACCTCAGCACAAGAGAGATATCGAGGTGCTAGAGCAAGTACAGAGGAGGGCAACGAAGCTGGTGAGAGGTCTGGAGAATAAGGCTTATGAGGAACAATTGAGGGAGTTGGGATTGTTTAGTTTGAGGAAGAGGAGGCTGAGGGGAGACCTCATTGCTCTCTACAACTGCTTGAAAGGGCATTGTAGGGAGGTTGGTACTGGTCTCACGGGCAATTAGTGAGAGAAGAAGAGGGAATGGCTGCAAGCTGCAGCAGGGTAGGGTTAGGGTGGACATTAGGAAAAAGTTTTTCCCAGAAAGAGTGGTCAGTCAGTGGAGTGGGCTGCCCAGGGAGGTGGTGGAGTCACCATCCCTGACTGTGTTTAAGAGTGGATTGGATGTGGTGTTGAGGGATATGGGGTAGGGGTGAACTTGGTAGAGTAGGGCTGATGATTGGACTTGATGATCCCAAGGGTCTCTTCCAACCTGAATGATTCTGTGATTCCTAAACCATGTGCTGAATGGCAGAGGAGCCTTAGTTGGAAAGTAAAGAAACGCAGTTTTGCAAATAGCAGGATGGATATCGGAGAATAGAGCTAGCAGTAAGTTCTAAAAAGGGGAATGGTGAACATTCTCCTTAGTGACCTGACCCTGTAGCTCTGTTCCTATTGCTGTTTCAGGATTCTTTCTGATAATATCATTCAGCTGTTCTTTCTAAGGGTAAAGTTGAGCAAGCATTGCTGCATGAGTGTTCCTGCGATAACCAAGATGATAGTTAAAAGGGTCAACTGGACTATCTGTTTTCTGCAGCTGAAGAAGTGATCAAGCAAATTGAGGAATTTGATGGCCTGGAAGCGCTGCGACTAGAAGGCAACACAGTTGGTGTGGAGGCAGCAAAGGTCATTGCTAAAGCCTTGGAGAAGAAATCAGAACTCAAGGTGAGATCTTCAAGTGGGTGGTGGTGAAGAGGAAGAAGAAATGTAGAAACACTGAAGGCCTGTCTACACTCTTCCTGCAGTAGCCTGCCTTGAGTTAGCCCCAAAGCTTGCTTGGTGGCTCTTCAAGCGGGAAGAGTGACCATATGAAAATATGGCAGAACCTGGGGAATTTTGGAGAGTGTGAATGCCTTCTGCATTCTTAACTGTTCCTGTTCAGAAGGCTTAAAGCTGGGAAGCTGTGCAAGGAAGACTCTCTCTGCAGAGGAAACATCTGTAAACAAAACACTGGCTGCAGAACTTAAGTTCTAATGGAAAAGCTGGGTCATATCTTCTGGAGAATGAGCCTTCAGAGGATTCCTGAATAGGAAAGAAATAATGGAGGACATGCACCATGAGATTCTTTTGTTTCCCAACTACTGCTCTAGCTTAATGTTAGGAGGATGCTGTGCTGCTAGAGGCAATGTCCCTTGCGGGAGAGGAGTATGAAACCTTGATTTGTGGTAGTCTCCCAAGTGTGGCTTTTCAAGCAAGTCCAGATCATTGAGCTCCATACCTTAGTAAAATCTGCATTCCTAATGTATCCTTCAGTTTCCTGCTGCTTTTTCCTGTGGTAATTTTCTCAGCAGAAAAGAATTCCAGTTGAATGCAAGCAAGAATTCTCGTGCAGTGTTTACAACGTGCATTTCAGTGGCTTTATGTCCTTGCAAGTGAAGTAATTCTAAGGTTAGCTCTTATAGCTCTTCATTACAATCAAGTGACAAGCCCAAGGGAAGGCATACAGTATTAAGCTGTCCCTGGTGTTGTAATGTAGCTCATGTGTAAACTTCTGTACAACTGTGGTGTTCTAAATATTTTTAGTGGCTTTTATCTGTATGTTTCTTATTTTAGAGGTGTCATTGGAGTGACATGTTCACAGGGAGACTAAGGTCTGAGATCCCTCCTGCTTTGGTAAGTAAAAACTAGATCTGAGACTTCTGACTAATAACTTTTCTCACCTGTTATGCTCTCTGTGGGAGTATGTTTTTAGCACAGAGCTGATCCTTGTGCTGTTGACATTAAGTGGCTGAGAATAGGTGAGTGATTCTTTGTTGCTCCTCTATGAGGTGGAGAAGACTCAAAAGGCCAAATGCAAGCTCATGCTAGTGAAGAAGCTCCTGACTGAGGAGGACATCCTCATGATCTGATAATGGTGTAACTGATCTAAGTAAAAGCATAGGGCTGTCTCCTCCAAAAGCGTTATGGAGCTCCCTACCTCCTTAAGTCGTGTGAAGCAAGAACATGATATACTCAACAGAATGAAAATAACTTCTAGCAATGTAGAGTGGTAAACTCACTTTGAAAAAATCCGGTATTTTACTTAAAGACATGGGATAGCTTCTTGGTAACTGCCTTATGGTTATCTTTAGATTAATTTGTGCAACTATTTCTGTGGCTTTAGCTGTAAAGTTTTATTTTCCCATGAGCTTTGCTGAATGTCTTCAAAGTGGAATTTTTTTTTGCAGCATCACTGTCATACCTAGCCACTGCAGTGATGCTGTCACTAAAAGTTAATCTACTCCCTCCCACCCACTGCCATCTGTTTCCTTCCAGATCTCTTTGGGGGATGCGCTCATCACTGCTGGAGCCCAGCTGGTGGAGCTGGACCTGAGTGACAATGCTTTTGGGCCAGACGGTGTGCGTGGCTTTGAGGCACTGCTGAAGAGCCCTGCATGCTACACCCTACAGGAACTCAAGCTCAATAACTGTGGCATGGGCATTGGTGGTGGCAAGGTAAGGGTCGTCTCCTTTTTAGGAAGGAGGGCAGGACCAGAACTTGGCTTCAGACTGCTCTGTACAGAATCACAGAATGGTTGAGGTTGGAAAGGATCTTTGGTGGTTGTCTAGTTCAACTTCCCTCCTCAGGGCAACTGGACCAGGTTCCTCAGGGCTGTGTCTACTCAGGCTTTTAATACCTCAAAGGATGAAGACTTTACAGGCTCTCAGGATAGTCTGTCCCAGAGTTCAACAGCCCTCACAGTGAAAAAAGAGGGAGTTGTTTAAATTGACATTGTGTCTGCATTGGTTTGAGTGCATTTGTTTGGTCTTGTGTTCTTTATGTCACCTTCTACCCCCTATCCTGTTTCTCTGGCTGTTTCTTATTCATGGGTAAGATCTCACCCAGGAACTTCTCTAGCCTTAAAAATCCTAGCTCTCAGCATTCTCCCAGTATGTAAAGCTCCCCAATTCCTTAATCATCCCTGGGACCTTTGCTGGACTTACCCCAGTATATGTCCATGTAGGAGCCTGGAACCAGACACAGAGCTTGGATGTGTTTCACAGGGTTGAGTAAAGGAGAAGAATTATTCCCCTTGACCTGCTGACAAGCCTTTTCCTGAGGCACCCAGTAGACTTTCTTTGATGCAAGCAAGCACATATTGCTAGCTCACAGTCTAATTTTCATCTCCTAGGACCCTCCTGTTCTTCCAAGCTATCTCAGCCCAAATTGACCCCCTAGCTCATGCTGGTATGCAGAGTTCATCCTCTCAATTTGTGTGGCTTCACATTTCCTTTGAAACTTAGATTTCTTAGATAACTTCTAAGTTTCTTGAAACTTAGAGAAACTTAAAGAAGAGATTCTTATTGGCCCATTTCTTCAGTCTCAAGGTCCCTTCTCTACATGTTTTCATGGAGAGATTTCTGAAATATGGAAAGCTCATCTTTTTTTTTGTTTGTTTTCTTTCCCCAGGATAGGAAAACCATTCTATCCTAAACACTAGATTCCATGTCAAGAGAGCTAGTAGCCTTGTGTTTTAGAGAATGGCATTACTAGGTGTAGCACTGAAGGATACCTATTGGATGATGTGGAAAACCAAGCCCAACTGTCATTATTGCTAAGTCCCTATGTGTTTGCCTGTTTGACCCCATTAAGAATATTCAATTCTTAATGTGTTCTAGTGTTGCAAAACTATAATTACTTAAGACACTAGTGTGCAAGTGTTGTAGTTACTGTTTTACTGTATACCCTACTGCAGAAGCAGTATTGATATTGAAATATTGCGGTGGGATTCTGTTACAGACCACCCAAACAGGATGCAGAGGTAGGTGAAATATTGTGTAAGCAGCTGGAGGAGGTCTCAAGATGGCTTGCTCTTGTCCTGGTGAGAGACTTCAACCTACCAAGATAGCTGGGCACATAATACAGTTGAGAGGGAACAGTCTAGGAGATTCCTGGAGTGTGCTGGGGATAGCTTCCTGACACAGCTGGTGAGGGGGCTAGGGGCAGTGCACTGCTGGATCTGCTGGTTGTGACTAGAGAAGGACTTGTGGGGGATGTGATGGTTGGAGGATGTTGTCGGTGCAGTGACCATGAATTAATAGAGTTCTCAAGGAGGCGAGCCAGCAGGACTACTGTCATGGACTTCTGGAGGGCAGACTGGTCTCTTCAAGAGCCTGCTTGACAGAGTCCCTTGGGAGTCCAGGAAGGCTGTATATTTTTCATGGAGGAGGCTTTAAAGGTACAGTAACAGGCTGTCCTTGTGTGCTATAAAACAAGTCTTCAGGGAAAAAGACTGGCCTGGCTGAACAGAGATATGGTCACAACTCAGAGGCAAAAGAGCTTATGGCCTTTGGAAAGAAGGGCAGGCCACTTAAGAAGATTGTGAAGGCGTTGTAAGGCTATGTAGGGAAAAGATTAGGAAGGCCAAAGCCCAACTGGAACTTAACCTGGCCTTGGATGTTAAAAACAAAGAATTTCTATAAAAATAGTAATAACAAGGGGAGGACTTGAGGATGGAGATTCTCCATATTGGATGCAGGAAGTAAGATAGTGATAAAGGATGAGAAGGCTGATGCCTTCTTTGCCTCAGTCTTTAGTCGTAGAGTAGGTTATTCCCAGAGTACCCAGACCCTTGAGCTAGCAGATGGGGCAGGGAGTAGAATGAAGCCCCTGTAATCCAAAGGGAGATGGTGAGGGACCTGCTCCAACACCTTGATATAAACAAGTCTATGGGGCCAGATGGGATCCACCTGAGGGTACTGAATGAAGGAGCTGACATGTGCTTGCTAAGCCACTTTCTGTCATTTACCAGCACTCCTGACATACTGTGGAGGTACCAGCTGACTTATGTCTAGCAAATATGATGTCCATCCACAAGAAGGGTTGGAAGAATGATCTAGGAAACTACAGGCCTGTCAGTCTGACCTCGGTGCCTGGGAAGTTCATGGAACAGATCATCCTGAGTGCCATTATGCAGTGTATGAAGGACACCCAGGTGATCAGGCCCAGACAGCATGGGCTCATGAGAGGCAGGTCCTGCTTAACAAACCTGATCTCCTTCTATGACAAAGTGACCTGCTTGGTGGATGAGGGAAAGGCTGGGGATGTTGTTTACCTGGACTTTAGTAAAGCCTTTGATACAGTCTCCCACAGTATCCTCCTGGAGAAACTCACTGCCCATGATTTGGGTGGGAGTACTCTCAGCTGCATTAAAAACTGGCTGGAGGGCTGGGTCCAGAGAGTGGTAGTGAATGGAGTTAAATCCAGTTGGTGGCCAATCATGAGTGGTGTCCCCCAGAGCTTGGTATTGAGGCTGGTTCTCTTTACCATATTTATCAGTGATCTGCTCGAGGGGATCTAGTGCACCCTCAGTGAATTTGCAGATGATACTAACCTAAGTGGGAGTGTCAACCTGTTTGAGGGTAGAAAGGCTTTGCAGAGAGATCTGGATAGGCTGGATTAATGGGTCAAAGCCAATGGCATGAGGTTCAATAAGGCCAAGTGCTGGGTCTTGCGCTTGGGTCCCAACAACCCCATGCAGCACTGCAGGCTTGGGGAGAGCTGCCTGGAGTGGCTGGAGAGCTGCCTGGCAGAAGAAGACCTGGGGGGTGCTGGTGGACTGTGGGCTGGCCATGAGCCAGCAGTGTGCCCAGGTGGCCAAGAAGGCCAACGGCATCCTGGTCTATGTCAGGAACAGTGTGGCAAGTAGGACTCGGAAGGTGATTGTCCCACTCTATTCAGTGCTGGTGAGGCCCCTTCTTGAGTATTGTGTCCAGTTCTGGGCCCCTTACCACAAAAAAGATTTTGAGGTGCTAGAGTGGGCCCAGAGAAAGGCAACAAAACTGGTGAGGGGTCTGGAGAGCAAGACTTATGAGGAGAAGCTGAGGGAGCTGGGGTTGTTCAGCCTGGAGAAGAGGAGGCTGAGGGGAGACCTTATCACTCTCTACAACGGAGGTTGTAGAGAGGTGGGGTTCAGTCTCTAAGTCACTGGTGATAAGACAACAGGAAATGGCTTTGCACCAGGGGAGGTTCAAATTGAATATCAAGAAAAAATTTTACACTGAAAGGGTTATTAAGCATGGGAATGGGCTGCCCAGGGAAGTGGTTGAGGCACCATCCTTGGAGGTGTTTAAAAGACGGGTTGACATAATGCTCAGTGACATGGTTTGGTCATGGGGTTTTGTTTTTTGTCAGAGTTAGGTTGATGGTTGGACTAGATGATCTTGAAGGTCCCTTCCAACCTAGACAGTTCTATGATTGCAGCAGTGACTGAAGTATTTCTTGAAAGCTGGATATACAAAACATGTTTGCTTTCCTTCAGAATGAGATGCTGAGGTACTGTAAACTGTATTATCTCTAGATATTGGCAGCTGCTCTGAAAGAGTGTCACAGGAAATCGAGTGCCCAGGGCAAGCCTCTTGCTTTGAAAATATTTGTGGCTGGCAGAAATCGTCTGGAGAATGATGGTGCCACTGCCCTGGCTGAAGCCTTTGGGGTAAGTATCAAAGCAGAGCTTCTTGACAGAAAATTGGAGCAAGTTGTGCTGAAGTCTTAATGCTAAAGATAATGTATGCAGAACTTGCCTCAGCTTCGAGGTGGTGGCTGGTTGTTGGTTTACTAAGCAGTGATGTTTGCTGAAACTGGGGTCTTTGAGTGTGATTGGAATTGAAGACTGAACATTTGTGATGTAAATTTTCAAACACATTACTAGTGCCTGTGTAAAAGTTCTTGAGGGAGGAACAGGCATTTCTGGAGTAGATTAACAGTAGTCCTAGTCCTCCTCCTCCCTCTGTGCTAATGGAGGTTACGTGGCACTGAGGTAGATACACCAGCTGACCTTGAGTGCTTCTTTGTTCAATCATCTGGCAGAAGCAAATTAGGGCTTTTGTAGGATTATCCTGTGAGGGCTTTAAGTAATGCCTAGCTTTATCTGCCTGTGGCCAACTTGCATTTGTGTTGGAGGAAGAGAATTCAGTGTGGCTGGAGCCATGTACTTCCCTTTCCTTTCCTTCACTGATGCTAAAAGTAACTTCTGAATTAAAATGCATATTTTCAGGTGTATTAACAATGATATGGCAGGTTATAGCCTGTTCCTTTTTTGTAAAGAGCTATTTGGATGTGGTTTTGAATGAGCGATCATGGCAAAAATAAGACTTCTTAAATACTTGAGAGGCATGTAACAAAGTGGTTCATGAGGATTGCAGACTGAATGGCACTACCAAAATGGGATTCATTACTTTGTTTTGGGATGTGCTGTTTGGTCCATAAACAGTATTTGTACTAACTTTCTTGTGGGTTTGCTTCTGCAGTGAGGGTGAAGTGTAGATCTTGAGCTAAAAAACCTACCAGAGTACCCAGTGATGTTGCTTGGTCTGTTTGAGGATTTTTGAGCCACAAGTGAAGAACTCTTGTTTTAAGGTCCCCTAGAGCAGACACGTCAGGCCACCTGTAACCCTTAGAATCAAGGGCTTTATATTAACCTGACATTTGCCATGAGCATGCTATTTCATTTAAATATGTGACATCACTGCTGGTAAATAGTTCTATGTAGAAGAGCTAATGGAGTTCTGAGGTGGAGGAAAACAGCTGTAAGCAAATCCTAAAGAATGGAGCACTATACTTTGAGTATGTCTTCTAACAGCTTTTTTTCATTTGCATCCTTTCCCAGATCATTGGGACTCTAGAAGAGGTCCATATGCCACAGAATGGAATTAACCATCCTGGCATCACAGCTCTGGCCCAGGCCTTTGCTATCAACCCACTGCTTAAGGTTATAAACTTGAATGACAACACCTTCACGGACAAAGGAGCTATTGCCATGGCAGAGGTGAGTTGTCCTAAGCAGTTGCTTTGGATTTGTCTTCTGTCTTCCAGTCTCTTCAAATATAGTTAGCACTAGAACCTCTGGGATGGTGGAGCCGTGTGCCACACCGCAGTAGGGAAGATGACCTTCCAGGATTCATAGGACATTCAGTTATGTCCAAGGCTGTACTTCCTAATTTGTGCTGTCTTGCAGACTCTGAAGGCGCTTCGGCAGATTGAAGTGATCAATTTTGGAGACTGCCTGGTGCGTTCAAAGGGCGCTGTTGCTATTGCTGATGCTGTTAAAGAAGGGCTTCATAAATTAAAGGTATTGTTGTCCTGCTTGTTCAGCTTTGAATCTCTTTTGAAAATGCTTTATTTCAAGTTTTGTGGCTTTCTCTCCCTCCCCCTATCGCTACTGATTATTTTAGAGTGGGATTCGCTTCAATGCAGGCTCTGTGCTCACAACTTGAAAGCAATAAGCAGATCAGTGGCATTACCACATCCAGCTAGGACTATTTTTTGTGGAGATGTGCAAGTGATCTTCTTACTCTCAGCTTGATGTTTTTGAGGCTGTTGATTCAGGTCAGCAAGTGCTATTCAAGAAATCTGGTAAATTCTGCTTTTAGAACTTCTTGGAGGGTCATGAGCAGGAACTGAGAGATTCTTCATGAGCAGCTTGTAATCTCTTTAGCATTTCAGAGTTCATACAGTTGATGCTTTTTCTTTTTTTAGGATATGTATCAAATGTCCAAATATTTTTGGTTTTGGCAATACCACAGCCTCCTACGTCAGTATTTGCACAGGACTCGTTTTTGACAGCATTCTGGACAGGCCTAGGTCCAGTCAGTAATGTCAGTAAAGTAAGATCTCTAGAAACACTTGCCGTGAACCACAACTGCACCAGGACAGATGCTGAACACAGTTCCCAATAGTGCAAACTTAGTCAAGCACAAAATTTCAGCCAATATTTATTTATGTATGTGAACCCAGTGCAGGAAGAAATAGGTGCTTTGTGGTGTGGAATCCCTTGCTTGAGCTTCTGCTGATCCTACTGGCAGGGATTCCTGAATCTTCCAGGGAAACCTAAGTAAGGATTCTTATGGGAGTGTTGAGATGAACAGCTGAAAAGTTAAATCCTCTTTCCTAAAGCAGAAGTGGTTAAGGGAGAGGGTAGCATGAAGCAATTGTAGCAGATTTATCTGTTCAAAGGACTGCTTCCCTTTTGCTGTTAATATTTAACATCCCTTCTCAGCAAGGATTGATTGAGCACAGTGTGGAGGGGTGGGGGATCGTGCCTGGCTGTTGAATAACTTTACTCTTACTAGATTATCCCCGCTATTTCTCTGCTACCTGTGTTTATCAGCAGTGGTACCACTTGTAGCTTGTCTCTTCAAGGCTTGAACTTGCAGCCTAACTGTTCAAAAGCAAATGTGTAGTCTATTTAGTGTAGTAGCTGCCCTTTGCCAGTAAGACTTAATGGTGTGGGAATTCTGGAATGCTCTTGTGACCTTTTGAATAAGTGCAGGTCTCCAGCCAGCTGATTAAGGACTGAAATGTTTGCTACCTTTCAGGTGAGCAGTCAGAATGATGTGATCTCTGTGGCTATTCTAGTAGAATGATTACCTTCAGTAATGCTGATCTTAACAATAGTATGTTTCAAAATGTCCCTTTTTACATACGTGCAGTAGGAGTATGTGTCAGGTTTTATTTCCAATTAAAAACACTTTTTTCACTTTAAGAACTTCTTCAAATGAGAGTCTTTCTGGAATACCTGAACACTTTCTGGAACACATGAAGCTTATGGGGATGATGGATGTTTATAGGAGTTCTGCAAACAAATGTTCTTCTTCTTAGGAACTGAATTTGTCCTTCTGTGAGATCAAACGAGATGCTGCTCTGACTATTGCAGAAGCTATTGAAGATAAGGCAGAGTTGGAGAAATTGGATCTCAATGGTATGTTTGCTAGATCAAAGTATGTCTAATCTGACCCCAACTAGAAACCACTAGGGAGCACGTTAACACTATCACATACTGTAGTCTTCAATTGTCAGCATTTTAAAAATGGTACTTAAGAGTAGCTGAACTTGGATAATCTTTGGACAGGAAGGAGTTAGATCCTGAAAGCTTTCTTAAGGCATGAACTCACTTAACTGTTAGTTAAGCAGTTTCAGTGCATCTTGTAAGGTGGAAAGATTAAATCAATACTAATTTTCAGTAAAACTTTAAATTGTTCCTTGTTCTCAGATATTTCATACTGCAAACAAAAACCTCTGTGCATCTCTGCAGGAGAGTGGGGGAACTTTGACTGGTGTTGGCCTTTTCTGTTCCTACCTTGGGTCACTGGGTTTCAATGGTACTGTGCTGAGTGTCCTTGTTTTAGAATAGCTGAGAGCAAGAGCTGTTTGTAGAACTAGCAGGAAGTCTCTCAAGCACACTCTGAAAAATCAAAGGTAGTTTTGTTCCCAACCACTGTGTAATGAGGCTGAAATTTTAACTGCTTGATTCTGATAGCTGAAATCTACATTGCTACCTCTAAGGTGTTGTGTAGAAATGACAATATTTCAATTCCAGAAATAAGAGACAAGGATATGCAACTAAATCATCCAGAACAAACTTGTGTGCATCTGTTAAGCCTAATCCCTTTCTTCTATCAACCTAGGGAACTATCTGGGAGAAGAGGGGTGTGAGCAACTCCAGGAGATCCTTGAAGGCTTCAATATGGCATCTGTGCTGGGATCTTTGAGGTAGGCAGGGCACCAGCCTTTAAATGGGGAGATTTCTGTCGGTGCTTTCATTCAACTGTCTGTTTGAAAGTAAGAGCTGTAACATTGCAGATGAATGCTGGCCTGAGTGTGAGGTGTGGAGCATAGTCAAGGGATTCCATAAGCAGAAGAAGCCTTGTCTTGTTGTCATTGATGGACTTACCTTAGTCTTACTGATTGCATGCCTTGCTCTCTGCTTGCTGTTGTGAACTGGGTGACTGAAGCCTCGGTGTCCTCAATGTGTTGTAGATGGAGATGCACTTCTTGCAGTAAGACTTGAGGGGAGGCTGCCCTTTTTTTTGGAAAAACATTTGTGTTCCTGTGTATGGGAATTGCAAGTGTGTAATTAATGTAACATGTAACTCTCAAACTTTAGTGATGATGAAGGGGAGGAGGATGATGATGAAGAGGAAGAAGAGGAGGGCGAAGCTGAAGAAGAGGAAGAAGAAGAAGAGGAGGAGGAAGAACAGCAACAACTGAAGGAGAGGGGACAGGGAGAACAGGAGTCGCTGACTCCTAAGAAGATAATTAATTCCCAGGTAAGCTTACTTCCAGACACACTTCTGTTTCCTCAGCTGGAGGAGAATAAGGAAGGAAATGAGATCTGGAGTGACTCTGAACTTGGAGTGCTGGCTGGTGTTCACATTCCTGCGTGGGCTGGCACTGTAGTAACAGGCAGGGAGAGAACATGCAGGAAATAAAATGAATGACTTGCACACTTTAACAAAACCTGTTTCCATGTGCACATATGCATGGAGGAAAAGGGCTGAATAGTAGCTATAACATTTGTGGGTAGAAGTAGTTTTCCCATGTTCAGAAAATGGTGAGGATGTTCTATGTGCAACGCCATGCAGTTGTGCTGGAATATCCTGGATATCCCAATTCTGGGCTCATTCCAGCCTCAAGTAGTTCTCATATAGAAAAATCCTTACCCAATGTACCTGCAGCCTGACCTGTCCTATATGCCTTTGCTGCTGAACCAATTTGTTTACTTCCAAGAGTAAATGTGAGGTGGATCCTGCCTGTTTCAGGATTCAACACCAGTGCCGTCTCCTCCTGCGGATGTCGCCACATTCCTTGCTTTCCCATCACCAGAGAAGCTGCTGCGGCTGGGACCAAAATGTTCTGTGCTGATAGCTCAGCAGGTAGGTGAGCTGGTAGTCTTCTGTGCTTCATCCTCTCTCAGAATCATTTAATCCCCAGGGATAACTTCCTCCCTTGAGATCTAGACTTGTGTCTTCTCCCCAGTGATCCTGTACTCCGGATCCGTAACCTTATGGAAGCAGATGATTCTTACGCTGACACCAGAGCAGAGTGACTTTCTCAGTGTTGCTTATGCTTTGTGATACGGCCAAGGCAAAACTGATGTCAGCTGAAGGCTGTAGTTCTTGTCACAGCCCTAGTAGAGACCCATCTTCTATACCTGGTGAGCAGTGAACTGAATAACCCCTTGTTCTTAACTTTTTTTTTCCCCTTATCTTTTAGACAGATACATCTGATGTAGAGAAAGTAGTTACAACTCTCCTAAGGATATCCTCAGTCTTCAAAGATGATGCTCCAGTGAAAACAGCAGTGCATGAAACAACAGGTGAGTGGGCGTTTCTTCACTTCATAGTGTGACCTGCTTCAGTGTCAAGGACACCAGTGCAATGCAGAGGAAGGCCCCAGTGGGCCAGGCCACTGGACTGTTTTGTCCCTGGCAGTAGGAAACCCCAGATAATGAAGTACCAAGCTGTGCTGTGCTGCTGTGGGGAGTGAAAGTAGGGATTCATTCTGACCTTAGCATAGCTTGTGCTTCCAGAATATTGGTAATGAGGGAGCCCAGGAAACAGTTGAACACAATAAGAAAGTTTGTCCTCATTCTTTTTGGCTTGAAGGGTGAATTCTTGCTGGCTTTCAAAATGTTAAGGCTCTAACTCTTGCTGCTCTACTTCATATTAAAGTGCATTGAGTAGGGCATTTTGTGATGGCTAAGACTGAGGTCAAATTCCATGTAAAGTTTGACAGTGTGCAGATTGAGGGTGGCTTTGTTTTTGCATATTTGGGTGTAATGTTTTATCTTCCTTTGTATCAGGCCTTATACCCAAGGACTGGATTTTCTGTCACAGTGTTTCAGAGGTTATACCTAGTTGCTGCAGAGACAACTGGAATCAGCAAATACTACCTCCCAAAAATTCTACAACAGCTGATATTCCCTGAGGTCCTATATGATCAATTTTGTTGTTAAAATCTGTAACAGCATCCCTTTCTGTATTGTTTAATGATGCATTTATTTCTGTTTAGATGCCTTGATGAGAAAAGCCTTCACTTCTGCAACGTTTAATTCGGATGCGTTCATCACAAGTCTCTTGATCCACATGGGACTACTGAAGGTGAGGATGCAGGAAAGAGTTAAGTTATGGTCTGTTTAGGCTGTTGGAAACCAGACTTGGCTGGGTTTTAGGTAATTATGTTGCCATGGAAGCAGCTGGATGCCTCTGTATGCCTGATGCCCAGGGACAATGGAAGCCCCAGTAGGAACTGCAAACTGCAAGGTTGCACTAGGATGAAGGTGTCAGCTCTTTGAACCTCTTCTGCTTAATGTGCTCTTAGTTCTCAGTCATAGCCTAAAGGTAGGGAGTGTCAGGTAAGGAAATAATGCTGCTGGACTATAGTGTCTATAAAAAGCTATGTCCGGGAGTCTAATCCACAGTATTATCAGTTAACACGGTCCTTTAGGGCGTCTGTTAGTAGCATGGCTCAAGAACACGTATCCAACAACTTATGCTAGATCAGTAGCATGCAACATCATGCTCTGGAGTATCTTTGACAAATTCTAGAGTCAGATATGTAGCTCCATGGACTAAGCTTCCTCATGAGAAAAGATGGAGAGTCAGTAGGAAACCTAGAAATTGCATTAGAATATCTCTAGCTTTACTTTTGGTGAGACAGCTAGGGAGTTTGTCTGTGAACCTTTGCTTACTACTTAGTTTCTCACTGCTTTAAGACCTAGAAGCAAAGAATGAAACCAAGACAATTCTAAACCACAGAATAGTAATCTGTTATAGCAGCCTGCTCTCAATAGGCTTAGGGATTTCCTTCTGGTAATGTCCAGCCTGGGATACAGACAGTTGTTATCATGTTGGGTACATCTTAATTTCCTAAAAATCAGTTTAGCCTTTCCCTGTCTTCAGTCAGCATTTGACCAGTGCTGAGCATTCTGCTTGTCAGGCCAACAGACCCCAAGGGGACTTCATGTTCTGCAGGATACTTGTTTCAGGGACTACCACCTACCTTTTATCATACAAAAAAGTAGTAAATACATGAGGCACAGAGAGCAGACCTCTGCTCCAGAGACTCTTTCAGGCCAGGATGTGGCATTGACAGATAATCCCTTGAAGATCAGCCAGGTGATTGTCTTGATATAGGGGACTGTTGATTTAGGCACATGGGGAGAGGGAGCAGCTTCCATAACTGTCCCACGCAGGTAGAAGCACCAAAGCAATGATACCCTTAGCACCATGAAATACCAGGTCATACACCTGGGATTGCAGGTCCAGATCCTGCCTACAGGATGAAGTGGAGAAATAAATGGCAGCAACATAAGGCTTGGGTTATGTAGGTTAGCATCATGCTTGCATGCAATTCTGCATGCTTGCATCACTTTAGTAGTGCTGTGAATTAGAAAAAACATCCCAAATAGTCCTTTCCTCCAGAGAGCAAGAAGTTCCAGTAGTCAAGGGGAGAATTCTTTATAAATTGAAATCAGGTGGAATTCCTTAGGAGAACACTTTGACACAGGATCTCTGAGAAGCTTTGGCTGGTTCACTTGCAAGTTTATTTCCCTTTCCCTGTTACTCCTGTTGCCAATTGATAAGTTGTGGAGTGTTTTTGATGCTGCTTTATTACAGATGTTGGTGCTGGGAGGCTATGGAGTTGGCCACTTCTGTCTTGAGGAGTGAGCAGGTTTTTCTCCTGCAGCGTATGGGAGCACTTCATTCCCCAGAGAACTCATTGCCTCTGTGAACTACAGAGGATTAAATAAAATAACAATTGTCTGATTTTTTTTCATCTTATCTTTTTCTCAGAGTGAAGAGAAGATCAAAGCTGTCCCCAGCCTCTATGGTATTCTTATGACCTTGAACCATGTGGTCCAGCAGGATTATTTCCCCAAAGCTCTGGCCCCAGTTCTCTCAGCTTTTGTCACAAAGTGAGTATTGTACTTCTCACACAGTTTTCTCTGGGGGAGTTAGTGAACTGAGGGTTAATACCTATATGTGAGCTGTTCTGTTAAAGCCCCCTAAATAATTGCTTAATTTCAGAACAGATAATAGTTTAATGGGTCTCTACTTCTATTTTACTTCAGAATGCAGGGTTTAGAGTGAAAAAAACAAAGAAGCCTTGATCCTGAAGAAGAAGAAATAGTGGAAAGCTGGTTTTGCAGCTACCTACCTCTGAGGCAGAGATTGCCAATGCCAGTCACAAAGAGGTGTTTTGAGTTTAAGGAAACCTGCTGGGTTTCTGGCCACTGTTTGAGCAAACTATGGAGACACTGGGTTGAACTGCACCCTCCAAATCATCCTTCTGAGTATGAGGCTCAGCAGAGCTCTACCCAAGTTGTCCTGCTCTGTAACACTGAGCACCAGTAGAGCAAAACAGTGCTGAACACAAAGACTGGATTTTTTCCTAAAAGAAACTGTTCCTACTGTGATGGCAACAAGATCAGTGATTTCCTTTGGTTTTTTGAGAACTAATTTGGGAGTGTAACTGTTGAAGTGGCTTCTACTGCCTGCTTCTATTTAACATTGCTTCTAGTATAGGTGTAGCATCAACCCCCACCCGTACCAGCTTTGGTTTCTTCAGTGTCTTAAAGCACTGATACATGCAATAGTATTGGAAACTAAGTCTTCTGGATTAAATCAGTATGAACTTTAGTAGTGATGTGAATTACAAAAAACATCCCAAATAGTCCTTTCCTCCAGAGAGCAAGAAGTTCCAGCAGTCAAGGGGAGAAACAGTCTAAAATTATTACTTTAAGCAAAGCCAATGGAGATCTGAAATCCATTTGGAACTCCGTGGCTCTTTGACTCAGCCATGTAGGCTGAGAGCAGCTTTTTAACAGGTTCCAGGATGAGGCTTAATCCTTCCTGATTTCCACAGTGTGGGTAAGGTGATACACAGATGCTTAGGATCTCTTGCTGATGAAAGGCAAAGGCATCAAATACTCATGGCTGGTATGAGACGTGGATGATAGGAATGCAGTTAAGTATTGGTAGTCAGTATTTTCTTAGCTCTCCTGGGGTTGGAAGCAGACCAGCTGTGCTAAAGGAGAATTGTTCCACATGCTGATGTGGCTGCAGCTGTCAAAGCTGATGCATAGCAGTGGTATGAGTCCAGCAGCCAGCCATGCTAAGGTCAGTTTTGGAAAATAAAACTCTAACTAGCTTGTTTACCCATGTACAAATACTAAACTAGAGGCCCTTCTGGTAGAATGGTTATCTCCTCTTTGGCTTAATCAGGCTAAGAATTAGTCAATTATAAGCCCATGGCTGTATGCTTTACCAACTCAACAAATGTACTTCCAACTCAGTCATAGGTTTAAGCAAGAATTATCAGGACTTGCCACGTGGAGTTGTCCAGACAGATCACTAGATTTCTGCTGCTTCCTCCACTGCTGCCTGTATCTATGATCTTGTTCTATAACCAAATAAATGCATACAGTATCAGGAGCCAATACCAACCCTAAAATGGTGAAGAAAGTCATGGGTTACTACTACATCAGGTGCTAATTATGCATGGACACAGCTTGGCCAAAACAAGTACCATTTAATGTCTATCAAGCCCAGTCCTTTAAACAGAGGATTTAAATCACGTGAAGCTGAGAATACAGAAGGAGACGTTGCTTCAATGCTTTTGACCCTTCTAAGTGTTTGGATTCCAGTGCCTAGAGCAGCCTCATAACTCAACTTGAAGTGTATTTCTAAAACTTGCTCATAAACAGGCACTTGTTCCCCTCCCCTTGGGAGTGCGTATGCAAAATTCCAAGAAATGTGTTCCATCTGTATGTGACAAGAGTGAAATTCTGGTCTTAATGAACGAAAACTCCATTGAGCACCTCACTAGAAGTAGAGGAGAGGAAGGTCTCTTTCTGAAAGTGAGAAATCACTCAGAGGTCCTGTAAAAATTGAGTGAGAGCCGAGAGTCTCGCATTAGAAAGCCAATCTCTCTGCCTGCCATTAGTATGTAAGGCTGCTAATGCCAAACCTGATGCATGTCCCTGGTGTGAATTTCTTGGAGCTGAAGCCTTCTCTGATTTGTGAACTTTTATTCCAAGGTGTGGTATTATTGTAGGGAAACTCATGTCCTGTACAGCATAACAAAGTTGACCCCATTTACAAACAATACATGTTTGTTTTATAAATACATACATCTCTTAAAATGCTTTCCGGAGGGGAACAAGGATAATATCTAGTGAAGCCTTTACAGTTGCCTGGGGGGCACAAGAGCAGTTCAAGAACTGCAAGGTCTGTTTGAAACAGCTTCTCAATTAACCTACACCCCTTTCTTTGGGAGTCAAGGAACAAAATCGTATCCTAACCTTAACCTTCTAACTGGTAAACCTAGTAATCCACAGAGCTCTATTTCTGCAAAAAATCTGCTTCCACTCTGTCAAACCCCCATGTTCTTCATTTGCAGCAAATAATATAACAAAAAAATTGCTGGTGTGGACTGTGAGCAGCATCCATCTTACTCTGCTGCTGTCAGTCAGTCCCTGTCTTCTGGTTTTGGACACAAGAGGGTGCTGTGAATCCACCTGTGCTTTTACCATAATCATTCCTGTAGGAGCACTGAACCTCTGTGGGTGTCTGCCTGCCTGTTTGCCACTTGCTGGAGGTGATGGGGGCTTTTTGTGAGGGGGTTTTTGGTGGGTGGGGGTTGGGTGGTTTTGTTTTTTCCTTCCTCACTTCTTGGTGGCTATTTTGAGGGATTTCTTTTTGGCTTCTCTTTGCTGTTGGATTTGGATCGCATCACTGGCCGTTGTTAATAGCACAGAGTGGGGCAGTTTAAAGCCACAGCAAGTAGGGAGACTCTTTGGTGCTGGAGGAGGCTTGGTGTTAGGAGTGGGGTCTGAGGGAGCTTGGCTGCAATAAACATTGGCAGTTCAGGGTCTCCATTTCCAAAACTGGGGGAGTCACCTAGAGAGAATCAGCCTGCCTGTTGCAAACTGGGCTGGGTCTTCCAAAGATGACCATGGAGGGTAAGCTGCTAGTTGTAAGTATGTCCTGTCTGCTCAGTGAGGGCCACTGAATGGCCCTTGGGAAGACAACAGAGTTAGTTCTTCTCCAGAGTGCATTTCTGTCAAACTGCAGTGCACATGGAGCCCTAGGCTGGCCTCTGCCTCTATTGCCCGGGTACTATAAATCCGGAGATGAACTTCTTGCTCCTGTCTAGGTACTCCTGTCTTTACTTCAGTTCCCCCTTCTTTCCCAGACTGAGTAGATCTCACTGCTATTATGGTTATCTTGCTGTGTCAGAGTAGGAGAAAGGTAAAATCAATGATTTACATTCACAAAACAGTGAAAAACATTGGACTAAAATTCTTTGGAAAGAGTTTCCCGATGGATGCCAGAAGTTGCAGTGAATCTTAGAGGACAGTTAGCCTGTGGAAACACAAATATATGTTTCATGGAAGTGATGGGAAGGTTAGAGAGATTTAGCCCCGTGTTAGCCCTGATGTAACTGTAGCTCCATCACTTAGTTTCAAGGAGCAGGTTATTCTGCATGAGGTAGGCCTGGTGCTTTCAGTCAGTAGTCCTCAGGTTCTGTGGGCAATTTGTAATGTCCTCTGAAAAGTGGCCCAGCAAAGCCAGTCAGGTGTTACTTGACCACAGGGGCAGGAGAGCCTTTTTGAAAGACTTGAGCCCTGACACCAGATAACCCACCTCCTGCAGCCCAAACTGAGACACCGGGCTGCAGAGGTCAACAGTCTGCTGCTGACCTTTGTACCCCTGGAAATAAATGTTCTAATCCCTGGTCATTGTTTTCCTGACTTGGACTCAGCAACAGGAGAGAGACTCTTCCAGAGCACGCTGTGGATGGGGAGCAGTGAGCTGTGCAGAGGTCAGGGACTTGTTTCACAAGAGATGACCAAGGTTAAAAAAGAGACTTCTGGGCGTGTGAACCCAGTGTGTTAACAGTAGTGTTTGTGTTCAGCATCTAAAATCTCTCTCTCCTCTTCCCACAGACCAAACCGCGCTCTCGACTCCTGTTCCTTTGCTCGCCACATGCTCCTGCAGACCCTCCACCAGCTGTAAGAGACCCAGAGACGACCGCTGTACCCTTCCCTCCTCACAGGACTGTCGGCAGCAGGGAACTCGGAGCTGCGTGATGAGAGAAGGTCCCAGAGCCCATACAGACATGCTGTCCTTCATTATTTTGTTTTTCTTCCCCTCCTCTCTCCCCTGTAGAAGGTCTTGTCCTTCCTTCTGCTTCCATAAACTCAGAAAAATCCTGGAATTTTTTATTATATTTTTTTCCCCCCCCTACTCATGAAATAAGTCCCTGGTCTGCAGGGCAGGTGCTTATGCTAGAATAAGCGAGGTCTGCTCTGAGCTCTGCATGAATTGTGAAGAAGAGTCCTCTACTTGGGTCACATTGTCAGGGGTGTGCTGAGACTCTCACAGGGCCCAGAAACACTCTCATCAGGAACAACCCAGTTGTGCATTTTATTTCATTGTCGTGGACTGTGACTCCTGCCCGCTTGCATTCAGAGCTGTGCAGGAGCGTGGCTGTGCTGCTGCCTCCACCCCTGCTTCTCCAGGCCAGGGGGATGCTTGACCTGCTTCTGCTGCTGCCAGGTCAGAGGGACATGGTGTTGCTCACCTTTGAATCTTCTTTCAAGCCCATTTGCTGAAGGCAGCATGTGGCTGATGTGTATTTTCATATACTGCTCCCCTGCTGCTGTGGCTTGGAGTATTTGTGTAGTGTCTGACTCTGGTGGCTGTTGCTTAAGGGGAAAAGCATATTTTTATTGTAACTTTTTTTTTTTTTTGCTATTGCCTGTGTTGTTCCCTCTTCTCACCCTTTCCCTGTCCCTTTCCCTGTCCCTTCCTAATTAAATAGGCTTGGTTTTGGAAATGGATATAATCCTCAAAATCCCTGTGGAATGTGTTCCCTCATTCTTCCCTCTGGCAAGATGTGGGGACTGTGTGCACTGTTCACACGTTTGAAAGCTGAGCACCTGTAAGAGCATGAACACCTAAGGCTGGGCTGATCATTTCTTTTTCTTGAGCTGAAGTAAGAGTAGCAGCTGCCTCCAAATATCCATATGGAGGATTGTCCATGTGCTTCCAACCCGCCCATGTCTTTGTGGCACCTGCCTGTAGCACTCCTGAGCACACAAGCTTGTCCTGCTGCCTCTGAGAGTCAGCACATCTCTTTCTCTTTAGGTAGCAAAGAGTTGTTCCTTCCCTCTCCATACTGCAAGTCTTCTCCTACCGGGCCAGTGCCAGGAAAGACTCGAGGGCTGGAGTTAGCTGTCCCTTCCCTGGGAGAGGCAGCGTGTACCGCAGCTGGCAGGGGGCACACACTGAGCCAAAACGCAGGCAGAACTGGTGTTAAGGCACAGGGTAAAGGGCTTGGGGCACTGGGTTGAAATGGTGTGTGGTATGTGCAAGACCTACTTGCATGCACTCTCTGCTTCACTTCCTCCTGGTGGTGGGCCTGTTCAAGGTAACCACGGGTGAAGATGGGGTGGCTGGGGGAAGTTCTGTGGGGCTATGGTCGGCTCAGCTCGGGGAAGCAGTGGCTCTTGTCACGCTGGCAGGGAAGGTGCTGGCTTTTGTGGAAAAGCAGTGGCCCCTCATTAAAAAACCCGCTGCCCTAAGGCTAAGAGCAAAAATGTATTTTCTCCCAGTTTCTGTGACTGGAGCTGCAATTCCTCTGTGTCTAAATTGGTAAAAATAAACTGAATTAAGGGACCTTACACCTATAAGAGTTTTACTTGCTGCAGGCTGAGGCCTGCCTCCTTCACCTCATCTTCTCCCTTCAGCTGTCTCTGCTAAAAGCAATTTTGTTAAGTTTTGCCATGAGCTTGAGAGTAAAATCAAGACAAATTAATCTGTGTTTTCTGTAAGTCTTGAACCGATTGTAGCTTTCCTTGGAGCTCCCTGGCCTCCTGCTGCTCTTCAGATCCCTCTGCCCTGAAGAAGGGTTGTGGAGAAAAGGAACTTGGTACAAAACAAATGCAGAGACCAAGTCAAGGGGTTAGCCCCTATGGGAGGCCATCTGCAGTGGAGTCCACAGAGCATGTCACGTGTGCTCTCATAGAACCTGGGACGGTCAGAGAGATGCTGCTGCTTGTGCAAAGATCTGTGGGTCAGGTCAGGGGGGGGAGAACCTGTGCAGGAAGCTTTGAGTAGCCAAGCCATAGCAGAACAAGTGTGAGGCATTGATCCTGAAGTTGCTTTCAAAAGCAAACAAAATTTAGAATCAGGATTTTCCTGGTGCTGTCCTTGTGTCCCATATCCCACCAGAGAGATCAAGGGCTGGCTAGTTCCCCGTAGCCTCAGTAGATGCCAAAGATGGTGAGATCATTCCTGGTGAGATCAGTGCTGGGTAAATGAACAAACTAAAAGCCCATGGAGACACTGGGAAAAGGGCAGATGAGTCACTTGCTGCCCAGTCAGCTGGTACCACAGGTCTACCTTCCCCCATCAGAGCCCAGACCCACACAAGGGAGGTATTGTTGCCTATGCAGTTGGCATCACCTTGGGGAGGTGATGATGGGCTGCACAGTGGGAAGCAGGACCGGCTGGACAGTGGCCAGGGCTGTGATGGGGCTGATTGTAGCTGTGGTGGGTGGTTCCATGTCAGCTGGTGGATGGGGTTGCTGTTGGGTTGTAAGGTGGGCAGCAGCAGGATGGTAGAGGTTGTTGGTCAGGTGGAGGTGGTCAAGGTTCCCCAGGTCCCTGGCAGCACCCAACTGGAGTTGCTCCATCCCGTTCCCCCTTAGGCAGAAGGCAGTGATGTCTAGCAGGTCTGAAAGGAAGCTGTCTCCCAGTGTGGGGAAGAGGTGTGCTGCATCACCAGCTTGCTGGTGGCATGAGCAGTTTATGACTGGTGTTGGGGTGGCTGTCAGTCCCGCTAAACAGAGCGGGAGCAGCTCTGGTGGCACACAGCAGAGGTAGGGTGAAGGCCACCAGCCAGTGTTGGCCAGATTGTGGCTGTCATGTGAAACAGGCACTGTTCCCTTCACCTGGCTGTCCCTGAGGCCCCATTCACCTCCTCGGGCAAAGCCCCACTTTCCTCCTGCAGCCAGCAGAGACACTGTGGTTGTTCCCTCCCTCCCCTCAGGGACTGCAGCTGTGCTTAGGGCCCAAGCAGAGGGGACAGGGCTGTCCCAAGGAGAAAGTACCACCAGTGTTAGGGCTGGTGGCTCTTTGCCAGCAGCAGGGACCCGCAAGAAGCCCTTGTTCAGGATCAACAGGTGGGCTAAAAAATCACTCCTCTTTGCTGCTGGTGTTTCCCAGTGACCATCAAACTGTCTCCCCACATCCCACCACTGCTACTCTGTGCCCCCACCTTTGCTGTGTAAAGCATCCTAACAGGCACCAGTGGCCAGCTGGTGCCTGAGCTTTACCTGCCTTGGGACCAGTGGAGCATCATCACCCACCTCTGAATGTGACTTTGGCCAGCTCAGTGAGGGTCTGGGGAGCTTTCCTCCTCCCAGCTGGGACACATCCCACAACCAAGCTGAGCCTGAGTGAGGGGCTTCCTCCATGGAGGAAGGCTGCAGGGCACAGAGAGAGAGTGGAAGGCAGCCCCAGTTTGGGAGCGAATGCAAACACCTAGCTCCCAGCTGCTTCATTTTGGGGCTGCTCCTCAGCTTGCCCCAAACTTGGTGCCAGATGTGATGGGAGGAGTGGAGTGGTGGTGGTGGTGGTGTCTGCCAGCCACAAACCTGAGGCAATTTGGCACAGGCAGTGAGTTGCCCAGCTGGGATTGGGCTGGGTCAGGACATACTGGTTCTGGCAGCTGAGACATTGTTCAAAGTAAGGGCTTGAAGGAGGGGAAGAGAGATGGTAGTATCTAATCTGGACATTTTTTTTTGTCAGGCTGCAGATCGGTTCACATTCCCTGGGAGAGCGAAAAGCAGAGCTGAGAAAGGGAACTGACAGCTTTGGGATAGCAAATGAAAGCCTCCATGGGGTTTTGATGTTTCACACAGAATGCTGCCACCCCTGGACTCTCCATAACAAGTGGAGAAGCAAAATTAGGACACCCGGGGCAGGGGGCTGTAAATGTGGCAGAGTCCCCCTCCCCAGCCCGGCCTGCCAGCTGCCTCCTCCCTTTTGCCCAGGCTCACCACCACCGGTGCAATTTTGGCTGGATGTCACCTTTCTGCCCCACACCTCCGTAGCTCCTCTGACTTACGCAGCCAGGAGAGAGAACCGGTAGAGTTTGGGAAACAGCAAGTGTAGATCCCACACAGGCTCTTGCCACGCTGACACTGGGACATGCCAGGCTTTGGCTCCCCCCGCCGCGAGGTGAGGGAAAGGCAATGTCTGGGGTCACCGCCTTCTCTCCAGGGGTGCTCTACCCTTCCTCTTTGTCCCCCCTGCCCTCCCCTTCCTTCTCCTCCTCCTCCTCCCACGTTCCTGGCTCCGTCCGGTGAGCGCTGCTGGGAAAGCGACACAACGGGGCCCATTCAGTTCTCGCTTCTGCCAGGAGAGCAAACACAGGAGCTCAGCAGCCGCTGGACGAAGGGAGCTGCTTTCCCCTCTTCCTCCGCCGCTTCTTGAGGAGCAAGTACCCCAGTCCCCAGGTGCGTGATCCCCCAGGAGGAGGAGAACAGTGCCCAGCACATGGCAGTGCCCAGGTGTGGAATGTGAGCTCAGCTAGGGCACCGTGTTGGTGGCACTTGCTGGTGGCCCCACTGAAGGGAGCAGGGCTGAGGGGTGGTGGTGGGAGGGAGGCAGTTAAGCAGGACTGCCTGCAGTAGTGGCAGGAGCATGGGACCATGGTGGAGGGTGGACAAAGGGATGGGCACTGTGGTGGCCCTCCCCTGCCATGGGTTTGACCTTTGTAGACAGCACTGTTGCTGCTGCTCCCCAGCCTTGGCCCCTCTCTGGCACCTCCACTCCAGGGACTCCCTCCTGCCGGGCCAAAACCAACCCGTCCTTCCTGCAGCTAAACAGTGGAGCTCTATTCCAAAAACTGCTATGAATGGCTTGGAGGGGTGGGGGAAGCAGGGAGCGTGCAGGGTGGGAGGCACGGGGCTGCAGGGTGGCTGAGATGGGACATTTGCAAGTTGAAAAACCAAGGTGGCAGCTCAGAAGGCCAGTGTGCTCCCGTCCCCTGGACAGCTATACCTGCACGTTTGCCTTGGCTGTAGGAGGCACACTGATGGCCTGCACAGGGCACGGCAAGGTTATGCCAGTGATATAAGAGTTAAAAAAAAAAGAGAGGGGTGTCAGCCCCAAGTCAGTTCCCCATGAGTGACCCAGTGCTTCCACCAAGCCCCTCACGGGTCCTCCCAACACTCCCTCAGGGAGTTTAGATAACCATGGTAAAAGCTCTTTACGTGTAGAGACCTGTGGGCTGTGATCTTCACTTCTCATTCTATATATTTCTTTTATCCTTCTTCCCCTCTTCCTCATTTATAACCTGTATAAATCACAGTGTGAGAGCACATGGCAGTGAGACCTGTCACAGCAACGGCCCCCATGGCACCTAGTGCCTGTAAGCGATGCTGCCTGAAGACACATGGGAGCCTGGCCCCTCTCACACAGAATTACAGAATGCTATGGGGTTGGAAGGAACCTCTAGAGATCATCTAGACCAACCCCTCTGCCAAAGCAGGTCCTCCTAGAGCAGGATGCGCAGGAACTGATCCAGGCGGGTTTTGAATGTCTCCAGAGATGGAGACTCTACCACCTCTCTAGACAGCCCCTTCCAGTGCTCTGCCATCCTCAAAGTGAAGAAATTCCTGGTCATGTTTAGATGGAACTTCTTATGTACGAGTTTGTGTCCATTACCTCTTGTCCTCTCGCTGGGCACCACTGAAAAAAGACTGACCCCTTGCTTTTGACACCCATCCTTTAAGTATTTGTAAGTGTTGATCAGATCCCCTTCTCCAGACTGAAAAAAAACAAGTCCCTCAGACTTTCCTCATAAGAGAGATGCTCCAGGCCCCTAATCATCTTTCTGGTCCTCTGCTGTACCCTCTCCAGCAGTTCCCTGCCCTTCCTGAACTGGGGAGCCCAGCACTGGACTGGAACTCTCCTGGTGCCCTCCACCATGAGGTTCTCCTGGGGGCTCCTCCTGTTCTCAGTGGCCCTGGGGCTGGGAGGGATGGCTGCAGCCCGCTGCCCTGGGCCCTGTATCTGCGACAACCTCCGTTCACAAGTTTTCTGCCTCAACGGGAACCTGACAGCCATCCCTGAAACCATCCCGCAGGTGGGTGAAGGGATGGGTAGGGGATGGGGAGGAAGGGGAAGGTAGGGATGGCAGCCCTAGGATAACTCAGCATTTGTGTGACTGACAGCTCACCAAAAAACTGGACCTTCGGGGCAACAGCTTCACCATCATCCCTGTGGGAGCCTTCCTTGACACCCCATACCTCACACACTTGGACCTGCAGTGCTGCAAGGTGGAAAGGCTGGAGGAAGGAGCTTTCCGGGGGCTGGGGAGGCTGGTCTACCTCAACCTGGCCTCCAATAGCATAACCCTCCTCTACCAGGAGTCCCTGGATGGGCTGTCCTCCCTCCAGCAGCTCATTCTGGAGGGAAATCGTATTGAGGAGATCCAACCGGGTGCTTTTGGCCATCTGGGGTCACTCACTGTCCTCGACCTGAGGGCAAACGCCTTAGTCTACCTCCCAGACATGGTCTTCCAGGGTCTGCAGGTTCTCAGGTGGCTGCGGCTGTCCCACAACACCCTCCACGTGCTGGGCAGTGAGGCTTTTGCTGCTCTCCCTGCCCTGCGCAGGCTGAGCCTGGACCACAACGAGCTGCAGGCACTGCCCAGCGAGGCCCTGGCCAGTCTTGATGGGGCTACCCGGCTGGACCTGGGCCACAACCCCATCACCTACATTGCTGAGGAGGCCCTGGCTATGGCCTCCCTGAAGCACCTCTTCCTGGACCACGCCGCCCTACAGGACGTGGCACCCGATGCCTTCACCCGCAGCCCCCAGCTGCGCACGCTGGACCTCCGTGAAAACCAGCTGCGGGGGCTGCCACCCCTGGCAGGGGCTGGGGGGCTGGCAAGGGTCAGCCTGGCCGGGAACCCTCTGCTCTGCTCCTGCCTCCTACGCCCCTTCCATGACTGGCTGGCACGTGCCCGTGTGCAGGCAGAGGGGTCCTGCACTGCACCCCCTGCCCTCCGCGGCCGGCCCCTCGACTCCCTAAGGCCCCCTGAGATGAGATGCGGCCGCCCGCTGCCCTCCCCCAGCCCCACGGCACCGTTGGAGCGGCCAAGGGTGGCTGGTAGCGGACAGTGCCCCCGGGGTTGCTCCTGCTCCCCTGATTTCCATCACGGGTCCTGTGAGAACAGGGACCTTCGTGAGATCCCCCGGGGTTTCCCAGGGGACACCCGCCTCCTCGACCTACGCCGAAACGCCTTCAGGGTGGTGCCACCAGGCGCCTTCCCTGGCCTGAAGGAGTTGGTGTCCCTCCATCTGCAGAGCTGCGACATTGGGGTGCTGCAGCCTGGGGCACTGCAGGGGCTGGAGAACCTGGTCTACCTCTACCTCACCAGCAACCGGCTCTCCACCTTGGCAGCTGCTGCCTTCAAGGGGGCCCCACGGCTGGCCTACCTCGACTTGGACCACAATGCCTTCACCCGCCTGCCTGTGGGCACCTTCCAGCTCCTGCCCAACCTTATCTCCCTCCACCTGCAGCACAACGCCATCAGGGAGCTGGGGGAGGGTGAGCTGGCTGGGGCTGGGGGGCTGCGCTGGCTCTACCTCGCTGGAAACACCATCAAGCGCATCGCCCCCACTGCCCTGGCTCCCACCAAGATGCTGGAGAAGCTGCACCTGGAGGGAAACCGCCTGGTGGAGGTGCCCACATCAGCCCTGTGGGGCTTGCCTGCCCTGAGCGAGCTGAAGCTGTCACGAAACCCCATCAAGCACGTGGGGGATGGTGCCTTCCTGCCAGTGGCCTCCAGCCTGCAGCACCTCTACCTGGACAACATGGGTCTGGAGCAGGTGCGTGTGGCTGGGGACCCAAGAGGGGCAGGGGTACAGCCATAGGTCCCGTCTTACTTCAGTGCCCAGGGCTTGTGGCCCTAAAAGGGCATCTGAATCAATGTCCCCTGAACTCTCAAGGCTTCAGGAGATGCTCTGGAGCTTGGCCAGGAGGAGAGACTTCCTCAAGCTCTTGTCTTGCTCCAACCTGTACCCCAGCTACCCTGGGGGGCAGCCTCACTCCCTTTGGTCCTTAAAGACAGCCCAGTTTCACCGGGGCTCAAGCCCATTCCACAAACCACTTCCTTTTCCCAGCCCTGGCCATAGTTCTCCTGCCTTTCTGCGAGCTGTCCTGTGGGACTTTTCACCACTATTATCCTGTGAACCCCACTCTTGTGAGGGCCAGCTGCCTTGAACAGTGCCCATGGGATTGTTGGCCATAGTTCTCCTGCCTTTCTGTGAGCTGTCCTGTGGGACTTTTCACCGCTATTACCCTGAACTCCTCCATTCTCCAAAGAAAGCGGTGTGAACCCCACTCTCGTGAGGGCCAGCTGCCTTGACCAGTGCCCACGGGATTGTTCTAAGACCCCCCTGCACGACACCTTCTTTCCAGGAAGACTGAGCAGGGTCTAGTGAGTCCCAAAACACGGCCAAAACTGCTTGAGTTAATTAACAGCCCCCAAGGACATGTGCTGCTGTTTAAAATAGCTCGTTCATGGGGCTGGAAGGTTCAGAATAGGCTCTCTCAGCCCCCCCAGGCTGATAAGCAGTGCAAGGATAAATATTTGCTCCCATGCCTCCATCAGGACCCCCTGACTTACCCTTGCTTCGTTGCAGATTTCCCCTGGTGCCTTCACTGGCCTCGGTCCCAAGATCAGAAGCCTCTTCCTGGAGAGCAACAAGATGAGCAACATCCCCAACATGAGCAATTTCACGGGGTTGGAGATCCTCAACCTGAGGGATGTGCCTTTCCACTGCGACTGCCAGCTCCTTCCCCTCCGCAGGTGAGTGCCACCAGGGGAGAACAGCCCAGGGGACAGCTGGACCCTGTAGCATTGGAGGCACAAGCCCATGGCACACTACCCATTTTGGGGCTTCTGTGACACAATGGCCATGTTGTATGGCCATGCAAGGATGGAAGTAGCCTGGGCTTTGCTGGTGTAGGAAAAGCAACTACAGGCTGGGGTGGGCAAACAGTCAAAGCTCCCTCAGGTGAGGCCCTGAGCAACCTGGCCTGGCTTTGAAGTGACCCGTGCCCACTCACAGGCACAAGAGTTTTCTGGGTCCCTTTGCCCTGTCCCACTCCTTTCCCTGATCTCCTGCTACATTTCCAGGTGGATTGACAAACTCAACCTCCGTGTAGGGGCCACCTGCGGATCCCCTGCAGAAGCCCGGGGCCTGAAGGTGAAGCTTTCCACCACCTTCCAAACCTGCCCTGGCTGGGGCCAAGGTGAGGCAGGGGGAACCAGTCCTGGCAAGACCAAGGCTGCCAGCAAGCCCAGCAAGAAAAAGAGATGGGGAAAATCACCAGCCAGAGGCTCCAAGAAGAGCAAAGCTTAGGAAAGTCTTGTAGGAAGCAACAGGGCCGTACCTACAGTCTGGTGAGAACAGTTTTTCCTGGACTTGTCCCCCTCATGGTGACATGGATGTTCCAGAAGGTGCAGAGAGTGCCTGGTGCCACCAGAGTGATGCCAATTTGCCAAAGATGCCGGGTTGGTTTTTGAAGGACACAGGGGCGCATTACCCTGGAAACAACCGGTGCAGAAAGCTTCTTGTAGAACTTGCAACACGCTTTGATGACTCGAACAACAAAGGCAAACACTTGCTTTTTCTTCCCGAGGCTCCCTCCAGCCACGCAGAAAAGCTGGAATCCACACGTTTGGTTTTGTTTTCTTAAGAGCCCCTGTGCTTTCACAGCTTCCCAAAGGATGGAAGAGTCCCAAGCAGGCCTGCAAACAGCACTGAGGCACGACCCCTCGCTGGCTCACATCTTGAGAGCAGAAAACTTACAAATTTATGGTCTGGGAAAGCATTGCCCGAGTTCCCAGCAGCTCCTCAGAATTAAAACATCCGCAGATCGAAACCTTCCTGCTTCCTGCAAAATTTGATCGGTTGTGCCACCAGTGGAATGGGATCGCTGGTCCCATAAGAGATCCCATCACAAGCCATGTGCCCAACCTATCCTCCATGGCAACCATGGGACATATTTCCCCCCAGCCCCGTTTTAAAATCAGAAGTTTGGTCAAATTGAGAAGGCTTTAAAAGGTAACGATTGCTGGTCATTAAATGTCAGGTGTGGAACCATTACAGTAAAAAAAACAGGCAGAAGAAAGCCAAAGGGGTTTGGAAATGATCATCCTGTACAGACAGGATGGTCCTACAAGCCCAGCTGTTTGCCAAGGCCTGGGGAAGGCGGCAGCTCCAGGGGAAATGCGATGGCTTGGTCCTGAGATGGGATGTATTGTAAGCCAGCGGTGGGCAGCGCTGCCAGGACAGGCAAGCTGGCACGGGATAGGGGGCAGGAAAGACCCCTTACAGGTCTTTGATATAAGTCCCACCTCCCATCTATGCTCACCCCATCATGGTTTCCCCAGGAGCCCTCCAGGGGTCAGCTAGGGATGGGCTGAAGTGAGTTGACACAGACCCTCCATGCTTTTTCCACCTGCGCTTCATTGCTCCCCCCCAGCTCTCCTTCCTCTCTGCAGCTAAAGGCTCCGTTTGCCTCTTGCGAGGGGGAAAGAGGAAACAGCGTTAATTACTCCCTGTCCCTCCCCTTCGTTTTGTAGAATCTAAATTTGCCAACATTTTTATTATTTCTGTGGGCAAAGCAGGAAGTATTTTGGCATCACAAGCTCTCACCTGCACACTCGAGGGGAGCGTGGCCAAGGCAGCCTCCCGGGCAGCCACTGTCTCCCTGGAGGGTTTGACAAGGCACTTATCCTACAGCCAACTGGTGGCACGTGGTGGCACCAACAGGGAGGGCACCTCCTCCCCTGCAGGAAACTTAGGAGAACCTGCTACAGGAGACTTAAAGCCGTTTTTCCACAGGGTTGCCACACTGACCCTTCGGATTTCTGTCCTCAGTTTTGATGGCCTGTCTGGGGAGAGAGAGAGGAACGTTCCAGTTTCACCCTAAACTGGGAAATGGCATTCCTGCCTGGATTTCTCCATTGCATCCATCTGTCTATCGCTATCTGTTCTTGGGATAGTCAGGAGAACTCTCTTCCCCGTTTTGGCTAACCCTGGTAGTTTGGTGATCCAGGACGCAATGCGTAAGCCTTTGGCTTCTTCCTCGAGCTTTATTCACAGGGCGTTTGGGTAGAGATTATAGATCAAATTTACAGTAGGATTGCTAAAAAAAAAAAAAATTATTAAAAATTCAAACTGTGCATCATGTCCTCTGCAGTTCTGGCTTCAAAAGCGTGACACTCAAAAAGCTCTCTTGCTACCCCGAGAGCCATCCATCATTGGCTTTTCATTTCTCTTCATTCTTTCTGTCCTGACGGCCTCGGGGGCTGTGGGGCCTAGACCAGGGAGCGCAGCACCAACGTCCCGTGAGGGCAGCTGAGCTCCTGACACACGTGGCCTGCACACATCGCCTCAGACTGCAGCTCGCCACCTCCAGCCACGGCCGAGAACCCAAACTGCCTCTTTGTGGTCTCGCCGCCTCCTTCCTTACTGGGAGCTCCTGCTTGGGAAGGTGCCTTCAAAGCCGGGCACGCGAAACCACCCTGGTCACGCTCCTCAGCACGCCCGCGGCCTTTTTGGAGTCTGTTTCCCAGGGCTTAAAATGAAAAGTCTGGGGAGATTTTTCTTGCACACCAGGAAAGCAGATTTGCGCTGTTGCAGAGTGGTCTGCTTCAAAAAGGGAACGCCCTCTTGGTCTCCTGCTTCCCTTTGCCAGGACTTTCCCCAAAGAGTCAGAAGGTGAAGCGCAGGCTGCTGCAGGCAGCTGGGGGATACCCCAGGATCAGTCTGTGACCTCCTGCTTTATGCTGCCGACAGGAACAGGAAGCTCTGCAGCTCCAAACTCTGCTACCGAGGGGTCGATGGTTTCTTCTTTCACCTGCACGGTAATGACTGGCAGGAGACAGAAAGAGGGGGAAAATAAGTAATATCAACCCACGCTGTCTCACTCCACCTGCAGCACCCCAGAACCCGCTCCGTTCATGCGGATACTCAAAACACCCCAGGTTTCCAGCCCACTTTTTGAGGGTCCCTCACCACAGGTAGCCCATCACTCATCTATCCGTGGTCACAGCAGTGATCAGGACAGGACTAAACCCTGGCAGCATTCAGCTACCTGCTCACAAGAACAACCTCTCCTAGGGCTGAGGGAGAAAAAGCCAGTGTGAACCATTATCTACCTTCCTGGATCCACACAGGGGAAACTGAAGATCTGTGTGCAATGAGGACCTTAATGAGGCTCCATCCCCAATGAAACTATTTCACCCACCCTTATTCCCCAACACCCACTAGGGCTGGCAGGTGACCCAGCTGCCAGATGCTCTTCTGGTCACCACATCTCTTGGTGCTCAGCATAACGGGCTGTGCTCACGTGCTGTGACAGCCCTGATGAGGACCAGCAGGTGACAGCAACTTATGACATGTCTTGACTCTCCTCTCTCACTGACCTCACACGACCAGACTGCTCAGTAGGGCAGCCAGGTCCATCAGCATATCCAGCTATACTGGTTCTCCAAACCTCCTGAGGAGGCAAAACTTCCCAGAGAAAGCCAGCTAAGGCTTTCTTCCACTCTGTCTCTGGAGGAGTGGGGAAGGACATTTGTCACATACTGTCCTTTCCTGCCTGGGGACAACCATGACTTAACGGCCGGAGGGTTGGAGGCACGCAAGGCATTCTCTAGAGGATTGTGTGGCTGCTGGGTAGAGTAATCAGTCCCTTACTCTCATCAGGTGCTGGTTCTGGCAAAGCCTTGCTGGCAGCTTTTGCTTCTCGTTTCATCTTCGGGGTGGGAGTCTTCTTGACAGTCTGCTTGATGTTGCGGGTTTTGGCAGGTAACTTTTTTCCTTAACAAAGAGATAACAGAGCATGGGGAAAAAGCATGTTTCTTTTTCCCTGGAAAATCAGCAACCCTGCTCCACTGAGAAACCACAGGCCAGGGACCATCACGCTACACGGTCATTAGCTGCCATCCGGTTACTTGACAGAAATGGCCTACTGGAGAAAAACCTCTATAGTCATCATCTCAAAATATGCTCCTCCATGTTCTCCTTCATTACAGGCAAGGCACTGCAGCACATGCTTAACTTCCAAGGAGCGGGTCCTGTTGGATTCAGCCTAGAGTCAGCTTTGCTTACCTGTCTGGGTCTAGTCCTAGGCAATGGGCACGCTGGCTCCAAGGCACGGACACTGAGGCATTAACGTTTCCATTTTTAGCTGACGTTTCTATTTAGCTTGAAGGTCTTTATACTCTTTAGATGTCTTTTCCCCTCCACCCCCCAGAAGGAATTTCTTGCCTGTCTGCGTACGATCTGCCACAGCTACGGCAACAACGACAAGAACAACGACAAGATGAAACAATAACACGGTCCAGCCCCACTACTGGCCTCTTCAGCCATCTTAAGGCCTTCATTCCCTCAGCACAAAGCAGGCAGGGCTGCTCTCCAGCTACCCTCCAGTTGCAGCCAACAATCTCCCTCCGACCACAGACACGGTGGGGAAAGCAACACAACCTCACGCCTGGAAGCAAGCGCCATCTATACCTCGGCAAACAGAAAACAGACTGCAAAACAGATCCTTCCCGCACACACAGCTCCTTGCTCTCTTAGGTAATGGGGGCAGTGAAGAAGGATGAAGCTGTGTTGTCAAACCCACAGCCAACTGAGGGCATCCACAGCAAGACAAAGCCTCTCTCTCCTGCTCTGATGGGACGTGATGGACAGGGTTCCTCTAACTGGGCCCAGCCTGCGAGCGAGCGGGAGGGCACTAATCAGACATCACTCACTCTTCTTTCCATAGGGTTTCTTCTTCTTCTTGGGCACCTCCTTGGCCTTCACTGGAGTTGTGGGCTCTGTCATGGAGACGAGAGGGAAACGAAAGCCAAGTCCCATAACCAGTAGGTAACTGGGATGAAGTGACATAAGCGAGAAACAAGATACACCCGTCCCCCCGAGTCAACGCCCTCTTCCCGAGACAACCAGCTGAGGGGAAAGCAAGGCAGGGCAGTTGCTGTCTGTGCTTCCAGGCGAGGGCCCAGGGTGGCAGGCTGGGGCAGCACAGGGGAGAGAGGCCCAGCAGAGGCTTGGCAGGGGCAATAAAGAAACAAGATATGTAGCTTGGGACAAGAAGGAAAACATCTGCAGAGGTGAGGCAGTGGCCTCCCTGTGACAAGGGAAGGAATAAACTCTTGAGAGGGATGCTCTTACCTTGTAGAGACAGAGTCAGAGAATTGATGAGAAAAAGGAGCAGGGGCCAAGCTCCCCCTGCTACCTGGCTGAGGTTGTAGGTACACTTAGTAAAAGGTTGCTGTGCAGGGATAGGACCACCTGGAACTCTACCCAACTTCATCAGGAGCATTTCTCCGTTGGAGTGTAGGTGGGGGACCAGAGGGAAAACAGAGCCAACCCAAATCTCAATCTGTTTTCTCCCCACCACAGACTCCTCCTTCTGCCAGCTGCTAGAACGTGTGGCAGCAGAGGAAGACTTATGGTAGCCAGCACAAATCAAGGAGGCAATTTTCTCCTCCCTGTAAGGCCCAAAAAGGAGCCACTCACAGAGCAGGAGGAAGGAAACCTTTACCTCTCGCATTAAAAACCACAATCGAATCTTCGCTCACCTGGAACAACTGGTGGTTGAAGCTGGTAGCCTGTCAGCTCGCACCACCCCACAGGATAAATGTCTGGAGACTCGCAGTCCACCCACTGGTCATATTCATTGTCCCAGCCATCAAAATGGATGCTGAGGAGACGCTGGACCACACGCTTCACTGTGGCCACGCAGATGAGTCGGGGCTCCATCAGGTCAACTGCTTCCACCTTCATGCCTGCCTTGAAGCCATGGTTTGGGCAATCCTGGGTGCAGAAAAAAATGAGGAAAAAAAAAAAAGAAAACCCAAGGCCATTGCACCCAGTCCAAACCCACACCTGACCTCTAGCAGCCTAGAACAGCTACAAGCTTGCCTCCACTATAAAGCAAGAACAAGCCTACAATCAATCAATAGAACCAACTAGTCATGTAACAGAAGAGGGCACACATGAGTAGATCTAAGGCCAGCTGTGTCCTTAGTGAACCTCAGCCCAGCCTTTAGAAACAAGATCCTGACCTAAGGGGAGCAGCAGGCCAGCAGTTAAGGGACATCCGATCAAACCCATTAACCTGAGAGAGCCCTGGGGAATCAGAAAGATAGCGCAGGCCCAGATGCTGCAGCAGTTTTGCTAATGCCAAGCCAAGGGCCAGCCACATGTCCACAAGCAATAAGCAGTGCAGAGTGCACCAGGAGGCTGGAGCTCCTGGGAACATTAGAGAATTACAAGTCACACTCAGAGGGATCAAGGTCATTACATTACAAAGACATGACACTGCTTGTCCTGACCAGCCAAACAGGGTTTTACTTGGAGAGCACACACTTGCGTGCCTTGGGCTCTCCTTAGAAATGCTGACCAGCAGCAAAGAGCAGCCCAGGAGAGACACAGGACGTTGTCTAACCTGACTTCAGGAAAGTTTTTGATGGTGTCTCCCATAAGATCCTCACAGTGAAGCTGATGAAGTATGAGCTGAGTGAGGAGACAGTGAGGTGGACTGAAAACTGGCTGAGCCCAGAGAGTGGTGATTAGTGGCATGAAGTCTAGTTGGAGGCCAGTAATCAGCAGTGTACCCCAGGGGTCAATACTAGGCCAATCCTGTTCAACATCTTCATTAATTGTCTGGATGACATGACAGAGTGTCATGTCAAACTCAGCAAGGTCGCTGGGTACAAAACTGGGAGGAGAGACTGCTATACTAGAGGGTTGTGCTGCCATCCAGAGGGACTCTGACAAGCTGAAGAAATGGTCTGACAGGAACCTCATGCAGTTCAATAAAAGGAAATGTACAGTACTCCACCCAGGGAGGAGCAACCCCAGGTACCAGCACATGCTGGAGCCTAAATGGCTGGAGATAAGCTTGGCAGAAAACAACCTGGAGGTCCTGGTGGACACCAAGTTGAACATGAGCCAGCAATGTGCCCTTGGGACAAAAAAGGCTAATGGTATCCTCAGCTGCGTTACTCAGCACTGGCGAGGCCACACCTGGAGTGCTGTCCCTAGGTTGGGGCTACCCAGTACAAAAGAGGCACGGACATACTAGAGACAGTCCAGCAAAGGGCCACAAAGATAATGAGGGGACTAAAGCATCTATTATATGAGGAGAGGCTGAGAGAGCTAGGACTTCAGCCTGGACAAGAGAAGGCTCAAGGGGGTCTTGTCAATGTATGTAAGTATTTGAAGGGAGGGTACAAAGTGGTGTCTGGGGACAGGAGCACAATGGGCACAAACTGAAACACAGGAGGTTCCCTCTGAATATCAGGTAACTCCCAGCTTTACTGGGAGTGACTGAGCACTGGCACAGGTTGCCCAGTAAGGCTATAGAGTCTCCATCCATGGAGAAATTCAAAAGGTGTCTGGACGTGGTTCTGGGCAACCATCTCTAGGTGATTCTCCTTGAGCAGGGGGATTGGACAAGGTGACCTCTAGAAGTCTCTCCCACCTAATTGTTCTGTGACAGCCAGCACCATTCTTGTGCTGTTCTTTGCTGACTACAAGCATCCCTACACATCTCTTCTTCCTGGCAGCACTCACTGTGTTGAAGAGCCGAGCTGGAGCAGGTCTTGATTTCGTCTTTTCCAGGTAACTTTCCCAGTCAAAGGGCTCTGCATCTTGCCCTGCAGCAGGAAAAAGGCAATCACTGGGCAGACCAGCTGGGAGAAAAGGCAGAATAGACAGGGAGGAGGCATAGCAACTGGTTGTAAAGCTCTCATTAACCAGCACACACAGCCTGATCTTGGACATAAATAGCACCCCCCTCCAGCGGCCAAATACGGAAAAGTGCAAGCTGTGAGTCTGGACACCTGTGACAGTCACAAATCCACACCACAGAGAATGGTGGGGAGAAGCAGCGGGCAGGAAGAAGTATTTTGAAACATCTCACTAAGACCAATCTTTCTCCCACCAGCAGGACATCAAAGGAAGACAACAACACTGCACAGAGGTCTGCAACACAGAAATTCGGAGCAGGTCTTTCTGGGTATGGCGAGACGAGGTGGTAAAAAACACTCCTCGGGTGACTGCCTCTCAGGATTTTGCAGAAATATTGGTCTCAGATTTATTCATACCAGAAGAAGAGAGAGGACTCCCACCACTTTTAAGTACTAGGTCATACATGCAGTAGTGCAATAGCTCTGCTTTTCCCTTCCCACTCTCCTTGTCCTTTAAAGCCTTGATTCGGTTCACTTTAGGGATCGTACACCTCTCCCACTGATCTGCCGAGCCGAGCTAACCCCCGTGCCGTTCATGTCCTCTGGAGATGTTACTTTCTTCCATGAAGCACCACGGCTCAGAATATGGGCAGAGCCCAAATGGACTGGCTCTTTGAACCAACCCTATCTCCTGGAATAGCAAACAAATTAGGGTCTTGTGCTTTTGCTTCATCTGAACCTGAGACCTCTCAGAAAAGCGCAGCCCAGCACATTCTGCATACAGGTTCGTACCACAGGGCAGAGTCCAATTCTCACCTTTTGGAGGGGTCAGATCAATGTTGTTCTTCTGACAGAAGTTAACAGGGAAGATGGCATGTGAGGAGGCATGATAACAGAACCAGTCAGAGCCATCATCAGATGTGGCTCCATCAATGCTGATCATGAGATACCCATCCAAGAGGACCTGAGATGGAAGTGAAGGTCATGAGTGCAGAATGTCACTTGATATTAAGCCTCTCCTCTTCAAAGGATCCATCCCCACAGCTGGATCACAGCTGCCACTAGATAGTAAAATACAATGTTATATGCTCCAGGGCATACAGTAGCTTCTCCTGATACATTAGTTAACACAAGCTAATCCCCAAAGTAGCAACTTCTGCAGGACTGGAACCAACACTAGTAACCTTGTGAAAAGGATTCAGCCATAAGCAGTGAGGAGCTTTGCTCTCCCTCAGAAACAGGCTTTATTGGCAGCCCAGAGACCCTCTACACCGGCCAGGCCATGAATTTGTAACTGGGCAGAAGGGAAGAGCACCACCTTCAGACTTGCCACTTCCTACAGCAACAAGTCTTGTCCCATCCCATCACTCAGGGGTAACTAGTGCCTACCACATGTGATAGGCACGTCTGCCCCAGCCTCTTCACCTTTCCAAGCAACGGCTGAAAGGAACATTTCACAGACACAAAGAACTTTCCTAGCATCCCCCCACCAACCCCAAGCCTCAAAGTCCTCTGCTTGGGTTCTACCAGGACAAACAGGCTTTTCACTCGCCCTGAAGATGCTAAGTTGATGGGTGCCACGGCCAGGAGCAGTCGAGCCCGACGCAATCAATCAGGAAGCCATCAATCAGGAAGCCATTCCAGCAAGCACCCGAATCAGGAAGCGCACCCAGGAGGCACACCTCTCAGGAAGCACCAGGGAGCACACAGGAAGCGCACCAATCGTTCTACAGTTACAGGTCCTCATTCGCTAAGCACTACATTCGGATAGGGAGAGGGGTATTGTCCACGAGCTTTCCACGCACTTTCCACAGGCTTAAAGTTGCCCCATGATTGGCTACAACATTTGTGTCATTTGCTGTTTCCCACACTTTGTTTCGCCTTCACTATACTTCGTTTCGCTTACTTCCACTTATTTGCATATGTGCCCTTTCAGTAACTCCCTCTTAAAGGGCCTGCTCTCAACAGATGGGATGCTTTAGGACATGCAACATGCCTCACTGAAGAAACCTGGTCAATTTACTTTCCAGCGCTAGTACAGGAGTAGACTTCACTACCACCTCATCAAGAGAGACTGCAGGAGATACAACCATCCTCAGCTTCCTACATCAATGAATGCTGCCCACACAGATACACACTACTCCCCACACAGAGGTCATCCCACAACTTTTCCCTTCTCCTTTGCCTCCTCAAGGCACCACTACAGAGGGCTCTTCTCTATGCTCTCCAAGAACTGCAGAACAAATCTTCCCCCTCCTGCATGCCCAAGGATGAAGAAAGGGTGGCACAGTTACACACACTGGACAGTTAGCTTGAAGACCAAGCATGCTCATCTTCATGTTTAAGTGCACATGGACAACTGCTGGTCTCATCAGCTTCTCAGATCTTTGAGGTAATGCCACAGTTCCCTTTATACACCAGCTGCCTACCACTATCGACAGCCTTCTCCTCTCCCTCATGCAAAATCCTACCTGCTCTTATTCATTTGCAAAGACCTGGGGAGAGGCTGGGTTACCTCAGGTAGACCCACTTATCTCACAGTAGGTGATAACCCACAGGTTACCTCACAGTAGACCCACTTCCATCCACTGAACTTACCTTGCAAACAGTGGCCACACAAATGTTGCCCAGATTCAGGGGGTCAATGGCCTCCAGCTTCATGCCTTCCTCAAACCATCCACCTTCAGCATAGACAGCTCGTACCTAAAGGAGACTCTGGTATGTCAAGTGCTGTCAAGGGTACGGGACAGTCCCATCCCAACACTAACTGCACAAGTGCAAACAGTATTAGAGCTTCTTTACTTGGCTCAACCCAAGTTGGGAGGTGAAAGAAGAAAAATTAGAAGAAATATAAAGAGGCAGTCAGAGATACACTGTGCTCCTGTCAGCAATCTCCTGCCAAGGCCCTGGTCACTCAGAGAGCCAGGCTCAGTGCTCAGCCACTGCTCCACAGCAAAGCAAGCCATCTTCTCATCTCAGTCCTCACCAGTATGATCCAGCCCCTTGTCTGAACTGCTCTCCCATGCAATCGTCTTCCCTCCAAATCAAAGTTTCAAGCAACTCCTTGCCCTTCAATTTGCCTTGTAGTTCTTCCATCTTTCTATTTTGACCTGCCCCTGCCCAACCACAGCCTTGACTCTCCAAACACCTTACTGCCCTACAGCTGTGTGGGAGACAAAGAAGCCACTCTCAACAACCCGTGCAGAAGCATATATATCCAAGAAAAGAAGTGTTATCATTGCTTCCTCTGCTGTGGCCAGTACAGAAAGGCAAACTTGTCCTACCTTTTTAAAGAGGTAGGGGACAGCATCACAGTAAATCTTCCGGAAGGTGGGATGGTTTGCCATGTCACTGCGTTTTTCTTCTGTGAGGAATGGAAGAAATGGAGAGGTAAGAAACCCACAGCGACTGCAGTAAGAAAACACACCGGCTATTAATTATCAGGCGAAAGCTCAGCAGCTGTGAAAGAGCTAGATCAGAGAACATGAGAACAGTAATAAAAAAATCCAGGTCAGTCCCTGAACACTGTCCCATGGCTTGCTTACAAGCAGATAGATGATCTTCCTGAGCATTATTGATGACATTTCTACATGCAGCTTTAATCACCCAGATGAGACAGCAAGAAAGGGAGACACACCAAAAGGATCAGCAGGGCTCAAGTCTTGTTTTTTTTTTGCCAGCCTAAGCTGATCAAGAATTCCTCTTTGTAAAGAAGCACAACCTGGTGGCATCTTACAGAAGCCAGCATGAATTTTCTAAAAACAACTATCAACACCTGATGTTGCAGATTACACATTCTCACCCTGTGGGGATAGACTACCTGCTTCAGGTAAGAAACCCTACAGTCTCTCTGTCTTGACTTGTGGCAGCAGATCACTGGACTTTTATCTATCTGGGGGAAGCAGCAGACACACAACTGCGTAGACCTTATCTGTCAGATCCTCAGGCAACTACCTGGCTCCCTCAAGACTGGTGTCAACATCAGGGTCCAGGCAGTTCATAGCAAATCAGAAGATGCTTGTGGTGGCCTGGTCCTTACCTGTCTTCTTCATGCTGTGGCCCACTCTCCGTGACCAGCCCACAGGATGGATGAGAGGACTCCACATGTGGCACCAGAAGTCATCATCACTGTCGCCGTCCTCATAGAGAAGTCGCAGTCTGCCCCCGATCACCGTGTCCACCACTGCCATGCGTGTTCGGGACACATGGTTCTTATCCACCACCTCCACCCGCATGCCCTGCCGGAACGGGTACTTCATGCTCTCCGCCATCTGGCAACAACCAAGAGAAGAGGTGGGATCAATCACACGTGGTGTTTTCCTTCCCCAAACACTTCAGAGAACAGCTTTCCCCCCCAGACATCCTAGCCAACCCCCATGCTGCTGACTGAGAGACACTTCTGTGAAGGGATACATGGCAGTGGGTTCATCAGGAGGATGGGAGCTGCCACCCCCACACATGACAGCATGGTTGGGCCCATGGACTCTTAAGTGTCCCCTCTCCTGTGGCCCCGTAACAGCTACCCCTACCCTGGCCCAGCAGCCATGTTCAGCCAGCCCCCTGTGTGAACGTTCTGAGCATGAGAAACAGATGTCACTTCTGTTCAGCAGGAACTGAGTAAGGAATTACATGCCTTCTTCACTCAGGAGACCATAAGGGTTTCAAGGCTGGAAGCTTCCCAAAGGGCAACAGGTTTTCAGATGACTGTAAAAGATCAAGCCCTTATTTTCACTTCTTTTGCTTTGATTAGAGGTAAAGCAACATGACAATCTATCTGCCAGCTCCACCAGTTACTCTGCAAACTGACCCAAAGTCACACGAAAAGAGACCCTGTCTGCCTTCTAAATGATTTTGGGGGTTTTTTTGAGATCTTCAGTTTGCTCATACAGCATAGTCCTACACATCCATAAACACCAAAAGGTGTTTAAAGAACACCTGACATTCTGGCAGTCAGGATCCCAGAATGCTGGGCAGCGATTAAGAACCACAGCTCAAAACAGATTCGGAAACCCAAAACCTGAATCCAGAACTTTGAAGGGAAGGTCTTCCCTGTTCATTAGGTAGGAGTGGGGATACTGGGAGAATGATACCGACACCATCCATCTCCCTCTACCACTTCCTCTCCACGATGTGAGTTCTCAGTTAAAAAGCTGTGGCTCAGGAACAAGCAGCTACAAACATCCTCTCAACTTTCTGAGAAACAGCAATGGAAACACAAACTACATCAAGGTCTCCAGCTTAGCATCACCAGTTACCTCCCTCGCAGGAAAACTCATCACCTGCCTTCCTGTCTGCTGTCTCTGGGATCGTCTTCCTTATCTTTACAAAGTTGCCAGCAATGACTCTTTTCTCCCCAACAAGGTCTAACCTCAGTGCAGGCTACACAAAATAACTACAAGAGCTATAAACCTGGTGAGGCCACAACACAGCTGCTTCCATGTACTTCCTGGGAGCCTGTGCCCCTCTCACTCTGACAAAGAGGAAGGCAAAGGGGTTTGACGCTCAGAGCCATTACCCAGTGCTAAAACAGAGCAGGGAAAGGCCAGGCTGGAGCTGCAATGGCCTTTCCCATCAGCAAAAAAGCACAGTCACCCCCAGCATTTTCCAGCAGAGGTTGACATGACAACACTTTTTAAAGTCCATCTATGACTCAAAGTAGAAACAGTTCTGCTGACCATAGTGGCTGCACCATTACCTACAGGATCATGGTAAGTGTCTCGCCACCTCTGCCCTGCCTAGGTTTCAAGGGGACAAATAGAGGAGTTGCATAGATCAGAACCAGAAGAGAGGAGTTGCAGACAGGTCTCTTGGCTTTAGCTTCATTTCCACACATAAAACAACAGCCTCCCACATTTACCTTAATGTGGAAATCCACTGGGATGGTCCTGGCTCCCACCAGTTTTTTCATGAGGTAACTTCTCCAGTCAGTGTACTTGGCATGGATAGCTACATACACACAGGGAAAAAGCACATCTTTATCACTGAAAGAATCACAGCACCACACTATACTTTTCTTCCCCTCCAAGAGGCCATTTGCATTTAAAGGCCTTTGTTACGTTCAGATCCTGTACCTGCTCTCAGACAGACTCTGTTCTGCAAGCTCACCCTCACAACTGGCTACAAGGGATCACCATTACAGAACAGACTGGGACAAACAGATACCCAACTCTACTGGAAGCGGCATTACAGCAAAACCACACAAGCCATACCAGTGCACTCCTGAGACACTTTCCAGAATGTAGGACAAAAATGTTCCCCCAAAGATTAAGCATGGCCACCACGTGGGTCAGAATGAGGAATGGCCACCTGCATTAGCCTCTGTTCATAGGTCTGACACCAGCTCTGCATCCAGAACCCCCAGGTGAACCACAGGGAGATGCAGGGGGAGCAGTCCAAGCAGTTTCCTGCTTCCCAAAGAACTAAATGTTTCTTGTAACTCAGAGTATAAATGGAGCTGTGGTCCCACTGCACAAGGGATAAACCAAGGCTCCTCCATGTCCAGGCACACGCTGGCCCCTCTTGCCCCACACTTACTTTGTGGTGGTACCAGGATTTTGCTGTTGATGGCACACCAGCCAATGGGGTGAATATCCACTGTGCCCAAATTACACCAGAAGTCATGGCTGGCATCATCCTCAAAGCCTTCATATCGCAGAAGAGCCCTGTACCCTGCCAGGATAGAGCAGACAACCAGAGAAAGGCATTAGAGGCCAAGAATTTCTCTTCTCCCTATTGGGCACAACAGACTTATTCCCTACAGCTTGCCCTTCAGAGCTCTGCATAAATTATCAGAACTTCTCTAACCCTTCTGGAAGCCCTTGCAAAGAGCCCAGCAACCAGAACGGGAACCAGATGCTGGTTTCCTCCCACCCCCACACCAGGGTACTTCCTGTTCCAAAATCTCTCAAATTGCAGAGGAACTCCTTAAGAACTGATGTTTTGTGTGACCAGCTACACTCGGCTCTCCAAAGCTTCCCTCCCAGCTGTCAGGAACTACACTGGAGACATACCTACAGTCTGGATGACAGATGCAATCCAGTACACGCGGCTGGGGAGCACGGCATCGCTGTTCAGCACTTCCACTTTCATACCTTTCACCACATCATCCCACTGGTCGAAGAGAGGCACCTGAAGAATTGAGGAAGCCACATTGGAAGAGGGACATTGATAGTTAGAGCAGGGCTCTGTCCCTCATTCTAGCTTTCAGAGCCACATTTTTGGCAGCTATACTTTCACCTTAGGCCCAGGTTGGCATGCCTTACCCTTCCTCTATATGCCAACAGCTTGAAATGCAACTGAACTGTCCCAGAATCTCACTGGGGTGTTCACAGAAGATCCCAAAAGGCAGAACACTGTATAGCAACGCTTAACTATTTCACTGCCAGCTGTCCTATTATCCCAAAGTGGCCGCTGCCATTCCTCTATGGTATCAAAATCCCCAACCATCAAATTAATGTGTCTACCTGACTGATCCTCAAGGAAAACAAAATTTCTTAGTATTATCACAGATCACAACTCAAAACCAACATAACAAGTGAGTCTTAATACACAGAGAGGCTGGGGCTGCTATAATACCTAAGAAATGCAATTCTTTCGTGGATCTGCCGTGGGCCCACAAGGACTACAAATCAGTATGGTAGGAACCAGACATGCTGGAGGGTCAGTTACTGCAAGACACACATAAGATGAATTCCTCCCTGCGCATCACCCTGGGCTGTGCTCACCCACACAAACTGCAAAGGCACTTTCCACTGTCCCTTCCCACCAGAACTAATTCTGTCCCTAGCCAGCACTGGGCCACACAACCGGCAGTGTTTCTACCAACTTTCCTTCTGCTTCCACCCCCAAAACTCCTGGTCCTTCTGTGGTACCCTCATTCTTAGCTGTGAGAAGCTCCAGCTTCTTTCCTTGCATCAGCAGGGACTCAATAACCACCTTCCCTGCTCTCTCCCCACCACCTAGTCACAGGAGTATAGGGGAGCCCCAGGCAAACAGCATGTCCTACATGCACTGCAAAGCACAGAAAAAAGGAAACTCACATGTTTGAAGCAGCTGACAGGAGCTGCCTTGAAGCCGTGCTCCTGCAGGTATTTTCCCCAGTCAAAGCCCAGGACAAGTGCTATGAGCAGAAACGAGAGTAGAAAATCAGGAGAGATTATAGAAAAGGCTCAGTTACCTCTAGACTACAGTTTGAGGCCACATTGTGGTCTCCTCTGGGACAGAGTCCTCTGACCCAACACACAAGGACTCAGCGTTCCACTGCATTTTCCCTGGGAGGCAACTAGATCCTACAGCACATGGGGGCCACCTCTCCACAAGAGGCATAATATATTAGTAATAAATTCTTGCTGTCACTTGTTTTGGGGAGAAAACAGGGCAGGAGTGGCACAAAAAGGGGTCAAATCCAGCCCAGGGGTGACAGTGGAGATGGCATCATGTCAGTACTAAACCACTTAGCAGCTCTGCCAGGTCGTATCAAGGGTGCTGGGAAAATCAGAGTGAAGCACTGAGATATTAATCCTACAGTCACTCCTGATCCAAGGCTACAGCTCTGCTCCAGCTGCAGTCTGCTCAGGGATCAATCCCTGCCACTGCTCTCCGGGGCTTCGCTTTTGTCCTAACGCAGCAGCTTGCTACTCCTTCAGCTGCATTTCCTGGCTGTTCCTCAAGTTGATCAGTGAAGGACTTGGCTTAAATATAACTCCACACAGGCCACAGAGCAGCAGAATGGCTGGGAGCCAGAAGGCACCTTTAAGTCAGCTTTGCCAGTACCTCCTGAGACTATGACTAGAGAGCTTATGCTTTAGTCCAAGTCACATGAGGAGCAAGGATAAGGCTACAATAGTGGATGGGCAGGAACCCACCAGGGCTCCATTAGCACCAGTGAGGTGAGGGAGGGAAATGTGCCCCATGTCCTGCTAGCCTGTGTCAGAACAATCCACATTGTTTCAGTACAAGGCCGTATACCAGAGGGGAGGAAGAGGACTGTAGAGCTTAAGCCCTCCAGGTGTCCCCTCTTCTGTGGTTCCAGCAGCTGCAACTCCTCGTATCTCACCTACACTCACCGTCCTGGCCTGTCAGTGTCCCATCCGCCAGCTGCCCTGTGCCCTGAGAATGAAGGAAGGCCCCGATCTTGGCTGACCAGGCTGCCTTGTGCAGAACTTTAGCTTTCTTCGTTGGTGGCTTCCCCTACAAAAGAAGGAATATTAGGAACACTAGTGGCACAGGAGAGGAAGCCAGTCCCTGCAACTGACCAGCAGGGCACGCATCTCTTCTTTGGGGTAATTTTCAGGTTATTTTTTAGTAAAACAATTTTTACTAATGCTTACAGAAACAAGAAGAAACGGCAGTTAAAATACCAATGTATCCTTCCTCACCTTCTAGGGAGCACCACCTTTCAACTGGCATGCATTCTCTGGGGACTTCAGGCAGGAAGAACAAGCCCCTGGTAATGGCAATCTGATCTTTAACTAGAGAGCAACCCCTCACCCCTGCGTGTACACACATCCTGTTCCATCCCTAGAGAAGAAGGAAAGGCTTTGACTCACCTGCAGTCTGGCCAGGATGCTGGCTTTCTTGGAGTTTGAGGAGTAGCTTCTGGAGCAGGAGACACTGCAGAAACGTTTGGTCTTGGAGAAGAAAGCCTCCCTGGTACCCACAATCCCACACATCTCACACACAGCTGAGAGAAGGAAGGCATTAAAATGTGAGCAGTTGGCAGGGTCAACACACTACAAGGACAGAGCTGAGCTCTGATAACACTCATTACACATAGCAGCTCCCCCATGTATCCCAGAAAATGCAGTCTTAATCCAGCACCGCTCCCAAAAGCATACTCCAGATGCAGTCATGCACTCTTCGGCTTCCCCCAGCCCCTGTTCTTTCCATCACACATGTGCTTTAGGTACAACAGGGTACCTGGCTCGGAGCCACTGTCCTCTGTGAGCCGGCCTGTGGACAGTTGGTGCACGGGAGAGGTTGGAAGCTCTCCAGCTTCCCGGTCTGCCACCTCGTCATCACTAGACTCATCCAGACAGGAGCTGCTGTCGCTGGCCATGCTGCTATTGTAGCCCCTGAAGCTGTCATAACCCCCATAGACGTCCAATTCATCATCCTCCTCATCGTCATCGCCCTCCTCCTCCATCCGCTCCACAGATGAAGCCTTGTGGCACAAGGTAGACACCGACTGAAAAAAAGAGTCAGTCTGCTTTAAAACAGACATTTTATATCACACCCCACAATAAACCTGTCTTCATTGGCAGGGGGGTCACATAGACTGGGGAGAGGCCTGAGGGTGAGCAATGCATCCATGTAACAGCCCCAAAGGCAAGACTCTGAATCACTAAGAGGGAAAGTATTACTTCTGCAACAGGTCTCATTGCAGGTATTTCACAGGCTGCATTCTGCTTCCCAAGAACAAACACACAGCCACAGAACCGCAGTTACCTACAAAAAGAGTTTGAGGAACATGGGGGGAATCCAGGGACTACATTGCTACGCTGACAAAGACAGAGAAGACTGCATCCATCTAGGCACTGTCTCTTGAAACAACTGCAGGCAGTAGTGCAGACATCATCAACATTAAAGTCACTGCACACTTGAGCACAGATCACAAAGCTGCACAGTTTGGCCACCATAGCTCACAAGACCTCTACAGCCTAGATGTCAGCAGGACAAACTCAACTCTGGAGAAGGTTCATGTTCTTTGGAAACTGCATAGTCCACAGCTGACTTCAGTTCAAAAGCTGCATCAGCAGGATAACAGAGCAGCACCTATTAAGAGTTTTTCCCTGCAACCAGATGTCTCCACAACTAAACACATTAACTAGCTCTTCGTACTTGCTGTTACAGCAAGAGAGAACAGAAGCAGCGAGTAAAGAAAGAGCACAGAAAGCCTGTAACTGTTGCTCAGATTGGAAGAATCTTGAACTGGGCTCCAAATACGTGCTCAAGAAGCTGGGAAAAGGCGTTAACAACTCTCAAAAGAGCAGCAAGAAGTCAGCATCAGCACCAGGTGTGATGGAACAGAAAGGTAGATTGAAGCGCCAGGATACAATCGGTCATCCAAATGAACAACATCAGTGAACAACAACAAAAGATCAGCAAAAAATCCATCACCTTCCACTGCTAATTTCCTCCAATCCTCAGGTCCTGGGTATTGTTACAGACATATGAACAAGAAGATCAGACTTCACTCACTGCCATTTCCCCACCTCCTCCCTGGCTTTCATAGACCCAAAGTACCCAGGTTGTTCCCTCAAAAGAGTTGCTCTCCTGCAGACCCGCATCCTCAGACAGCGTTCCTGATGTCAGAAAGGCCTGAACTCCTCAAAAAAAGCACCTCTTTCTCGCCTCTTTCTGGGGGTGCACCTTCCCTCAGCTCACAGGAAATGAGCACCCTTGGATCCTTTCCTTTCTACAGAACAGGAATGAAACTTGCAGACACGTTACAAGTTCCCAGGGCTGACAAGCAAAGACAGCATCACCCCACAGCTCGCTAAGAGGCGCAGAGGGGACGCAGAGGCCCCGTCCCGCTCGGGTCAGACCCGTCATCCCCTCCAGCACCGGCCCGATCCCAGGCAGCACGGGAGCGGGGCGGATGGCCATGCCGGCAACCACAACAACACGACGGCCGGGAGGAGGCGGCCCAGCGCTCCTCGTCCGCTCCGGGCCGCGGGCAGCCGTTACCCCCGTACCACACCGCAGCCGCTACCCCGCTAACCCAGCCCGGGCCTCGCGCCCTCCCTCAGGGCATCGACCGGCCCAGCCCGGTGCCCCAAGGCTTTCCCCAGCTCCCTGCGGGCGGCTCCGCGGCTGTAGAAGCGGACGATCCCCCTCCAGACCGGTTCCCGACCCGGTGGAGACCCCGACCCGACCCGTCGCTGCTCACCTCCCCCCGATCTTGCTCCATGGCTCCCAGGACGCCGCTAGCCCGCCTCGCGCGCGGGGAGCACTCCCCCCTCAGCAGCGCTTCTGATTGGCGGGAACCAGGAAAAGAAAGCCAATCAGCGAAGAGGTTATTCTCGCCGCGCTGCCCGCAGAGGACAACGGGAGCTGTAGTTCTTTTCCCGCTAAGGCGGTGGTGAGGCGCGGGGATGGCGCCTGGCGGCGGTCCCACCCAGGGGCGGAGGAGAGGCCGGGCCCCGCTCCCGCCTCCCCGGGCACGGCGCCGGAGAGCGCTGGCCGGCCCCAGCCTTCCGTTCTCGTAGTTCCGGATTAGCTCGCTCACCAGTATGTCAACAACAGGCCCCCAGCCTTCAGCCCCGCGGGCACATCTGATGCCCAGCGATCACCAGCCCTCCGGAAAGGACGTGAGGCCTGCGGAGACGCACAGCCGGAATCCTGCGTCTTAAGCATCACACAGGACACGCCTGGCTTCCTAGAACCCTTGGCGGGTGGCTAAGGCCTTTGGTTTAGGTAGGAGGCAGCCCCGTTAGGGCGGCAGGTGCCTCATACCCTGCCCTGCTGCACCCCGTGTAACCCCCATGAGGCGATGCTGCTGCTCCCCGACTCCTCAAATCATCAGTCTCGGGGACTTCTCGCATAAAAAGAGGTGGTTTTATTTGGCAAAGAAGCTACAACCTGTGCAAAAGCGGCTTCAAAGCCCTTACCGTGCCATGTGGTTGGTTTTAATTTTTTTTTTAAATAAGTTTATGCCACGTGTTCTTCATAGTGCAAATCCTTCTCGCCCTTTCAGTTTTGTTATTCCCCATGGGACGGTGGCCCGGTCCCAGTGGAACTGGTAGCAAGGTCCCCCACCCCAACAGGCTGCCAAGGACAGCCAAGAAGGCAGGTGGAAGCAAGGCAGCATGGGCACGGTTCGTTCCACGGGCTCTCCCACGCTACAGGCACGCGTGGATTGCTCTCCCAAAGGCGCCAGCACGAGGCCACAGCCCGTCACTCTGAAAGCACAGGGGTGTCACTGGTGTCACGCTGAGAATCTGGGGTGGCGATTGGAGTCCCGGACGAATTACAGGACAGCGACGAGGAGCTTGCGAAGCCTACAGCGTGCGACTGGATCAGCAGATTTCTGTAGCATTAGGGATCCTCCAGCTTCAGCTTGCCAAAACAATACTCCAGCGCTGTTAAGAAACAGAAAATTGCTTTTAAAGCATCCAAACAATGCGTTTGATCCCGAAATAAATCACAGAGGCTGGTTATTCCCTTGCAAATATCGCTACGGCGCGCTGCCTGCCAGCCAACAAAGCTGTTTCCAGAAAAGATGCAGAGACAAAATTAAAGGTTGATTAAATCTTTCTACTGCCGTAATCTCTCCTGGAAGACATTATGAGCTATTGCGGGTGTGCAACCCCTGCTCCCTTCCCAGAGCGGAACGAGCAGCGCTGCTCCCGTAGGTCACCCACCGACGGGCTGGCTCAAGCCTCCTTCAGAGCTTAAAGAAAAGGCACAGGACAGGTTTACAGGCAGTCCCCATCTTACAGCTGGTTCATTCATAGAATCATAGAACCATTTAGGTTGGAAGAGACCCTTGGGATCATCAAGTCCAACCATCAGCCCTACTCTACAAAGTTCTCCCCTACACCATATCCCTCAACACCACATCCAGTCTACTCTTAAACAGTCAGGGATGGGGACTCCACCACCTCCCTGGGTGGTGGATTATAGATAGAATCCCAGAATCACTGAGGTTGGACCTTTAGGTCAGGAGGGACCTTTCAGCTCATGGAGCTCCACCATTGAGCCAACACCAACAAAACCCACCACAAACCACGTCCCCCAGCACCACATCCGCATTCGCCGTTGCCGTTCTCAAGAAACCCTCCCGATAAATAATATAGTAATACATTATTTATATATAAAATACAATAAGTACTTTCATTTCAATTTGGCTCAAATTCAAATTGATTAAGGAATACTTGTATTCTCTTTAATAGTAAAGACTTTGTTAGGTAACAAGGTGGGACTGTCTCTGTAAAGCCAGCTCCTTTCTTTAGGGATATAATGGCACTGACAACCTCAAGAAACCAAACCCCAAAACTGAGATTTTGAGCCAGTTTTTTCTGTCTCCTTCCCTCCTGCTGTTCTGGGCCTGGTCCTGTTTTAGTGACATCTGAAACAAGTTTTTAGAAGGATCATTACAAAAGGGCTGCTGCTCTCAGGTGAAAGCACAGAAGCATTTCAGGATGCAGTGGGAATTTCAGGATGCAATGGGAGGGATTATTCCTGCAGGCCAGAGGCCAGGCTGCTTTCTCAGAGCTGTACACAGGTGCTCAGCTCAAAGCTGTGCTCCAGCTTCAGCTCAGCTCTCTGCTTCAGCACCAGCTCTGTTCCTCATCACCACAACTTCCTTAAGGAGCACTGGCACACTGGCTCTTCGTGCTTGTCTACTGGTACTGTCCCCTCACCCATGGTCTGGGGCGGGGAGCTCATGCTTCAGGTCCCTAGGCTTCATAAATTCATCCACTGCTCTTCCACTGCCTCCTTTTTATTTATTTATTTATTTTTAAGCTTTCAAAGAGCTAACGAGGATCTTGGCAATCCACAGGCCTAACTTCACCTCCAGCACCCAGTGGTAGCCTGGTTATACAAGGCCAGGTTCGAAATTCTGGAGTGCAGTGGGAAGCTGCACACAGCTTTAGTAATGCTTCTCCTCTCGCCTCCTATGCTGACACACTTAAGAAAACAAACCAAACCAAACCCCAAACATCACGAGGGTTTCATTTCTGTCACCAGCACCGGAAGGCAGCCATTTTGAAGAAAAAATGTTCACAGACTTGTAACCCTTGGTCATACCTTCACAATGACGTCCTTTGAAAAAGGAAAGTAAGGTAGAACGGCTCAGAAATCCAAGGAGCAAATAGAAAGGGGGGGGAAACAACCCCAACCAGGAAGTGTTCTGCTTAACTTTTGGCAGACTAATCTTACAAAGCTACCTGTGAAAGGCGAAGATGGTCACCAGCCTGACCATGATGACCATGACAGTGCANTTTGAAAAAGGAAAGTAAGGTAGAACGGCTCAGAAATCCAAGGAGCAAATAGAAAGGGGGGGGAAACAACCCCAACCAGGAAGTGTTCTGCTTAACTTTTGGCAGACTCATCTTACAAAGCTACCTGTGAAAGGCGAAGATATGTCACCAGCCTGACCATGATGACCATGACAGTGCAGGCAAACATACAGGACAGTCGTGTCTCGTACAATTCTTCCAGTGAGAGATGATTTGTTGGGAAGACGCGCAATGTGCCACTGAGAAAGGGAGGGAAACAAAAAACCTTTACAAACTACTGCCAGTATCTCCACATGGTCAACACAAACCTTGTGAGGGAGCAACTGCTTCTCTCAGGGCACACATCTCTCTCCCAGGTCAGCAAAGTATTACTTGAAATAGTTCAGCACCTACTAGCCCAGAAAATGTAGCTAGATATCTTCAAGTACTATTGGCTCCACTCAAGCTTACTTGAAAGCTTTAGGTTGTTCAGCCAGGCCTACATCTCCCTGGCTCAAAAGATAACACCACATCCACCAGCAGGCAGACGGTACCAAGAAATTGAGGTGCCAGCAACTGGCACCNTTGGCTTGTTCTCGCCGCTGACACTTGTGAGCGTGCAAGAGGAGAACTAGTTGCTGCTGGATGAGTTTGCGTTTCTCTGGGTCTGCTGTTGGTGCTCCAGACCCCATTCCTTGAGAAGCTGCTGGCCCCATCCCAGCTTGTTGAACCTGGGGAGCCTGCTGCTGGCCCTGGAGAAGGGAGAAAATAAATTGCAGAAATCTATCTATTTTTGAGATCATGTCCCATTGATGAGTATAAACTGGACCAGTAAACCAATTAGAATTACTTTTTTTAAAGTGATCATGTGAGGTTCAAGCCTGGACTAGTTCCTCAACACAGACTGTCATGCAATGGACACAGGGATGGCAGGCAGACACGATTCCTTTGATGTCAGTGCCTGCTTACATTGTATGTAAAATGATGGTACTTAGACCACAGGATTTAAGCAGCAGATTATGACAGTACAAGTTTTCACATACCAGGTGACCCCAAATCAACCCCTAGAGGAGGGGTTTGCCGGGGTCCCATCGGTGGCAGCTGCATGTTCATCTGGCCAAACTTCAGTTCAACAGCCTCTCACTTGGCAGGGACTGCCCAGCAGATAGGAGGGCAAAAAGGGGCACTGCTGGCAACCGTTAGGCCAACACCAGACATTCCTGATTCTCCCAAAGAAGGGTTGGACACAAGAGTTAAGAGCTTCATGCTCCTTCTCAGGGGACCCTGAGAAGTCTCAGTCACAGCACAACCCAACAGGCACCACCCTGACTCCTGGCACACCCAGGTGAAAGCCTACAGCTGGCTGGTTCTTACACCTCACCCAGCAGACACGCACTTCCTCAGCCTGGGCGTCTCATCTGTTCTTTCACTTTGCTTCCTCCCCACTCTGCTTCCACCCCAGTCACTATGGAATCAAGGCAGAGACACACACAACTGGATGACAGAGGAGGGCATCTCACCCTGCTGTTTGCAGATTCATACATATCCCCTTCCACCTTCCGAGCATATGCCACCAGATTCTCCATACGCCGATCCTTCAGTGCTGCAGGGTCAGGAGTGGGAAATGCAGCTCGGACACTGGGTGGGGGGAGGTTGAGGAGGGGTGGAAAAAAGCACACAAGTGATTAGAATATCCCCAGATGGGGACATCAGCACTAACCCCAGTGATCTGGACAGAAAGCAGCAAGCATCTTCCAAACAACTGTAGGACTGTTATTGCTCTCAGGGGACACTGCCCCCTGTGTAGGAGGCTTGAGAACAGAATGGAGCATTTGGAATCATAAAATTGTTATGGTTGGAAGAGACCTTTAAGATCCTCAAGTCCAACCATTAACTAACAAGTTACCACTAAACCTTGTTCCTCAGCACTACATCTACACATCTCTTTAAAGACCTTCAGAGATGGTGACTCAACCACTTCCCTGGACAGCATATTCTAATGCTTGAAAACCCTTTCAGTGAAGAAATTTTTGCTAATATCCAATCTAAACCTACCCTGGCACAACTTGGGGCCATTTCCTCTTATTCTATCAGCTATTACTTGGAAAAAGAGACCATCTCCCGTCTGGGCCTCCGCTTTCCTTTCTCACAGACCCTGACAAAATTCACTCCCTGTCCCCCTGGTTTTGGAAGCCGGGCTCCTTCCTACCCGCCATGTACACCTCAGAGGCAGCAATTCACCCAGCAGGAGATAGTTTTGATATTAGCTACTCACGATTTATTAACAAGGTGGTTCCAGAGATCCTGAGTAATGTCTTCACACCATTGCTTCTGGCTGCCCCCTGACAGGATGGACCCTCCTGACCCCAGGCCGAGTATCTCGGGGTTCATGGCCACCAATGCTGCCGGGGGAATCATCAGCTTCACAACCCTCACTGGCAAAAGTCATCAAAAAAATAATCTGAGCGAGGTTTTCCAGGGTGGGGAGCAGCGGCTCTGGCCTGAGGAGAGGGCAGGAAGGAAGTACCACTCCCACAGGCTCAACGGCTGAGGTGCGTGCGCAGCCACCAAATGGCCACCACGGCCTGTGAGGCGGGGAGGGCCTCTCCCTGTACGCTACTTTTATTTTGTTTTATTTTAGTTATCTTTTAATTTGGAATCATCAGGCAGAATCTTATGTCACAAGTGCGACGCAGCCAACGCGCTGGTCGTGTTTCCTGAACCGAAGGCACGTCCTGCCCTGCGTAATAAGGGGTAAGAGCCAGCTCAGAGGCAGGAGGTTTAATCCCTTGCTGTTTTCTAGTTCCCTCTCATGGGCTGTGGAAATGACTGAAACCCCTTGTCACATCATCCTTAATGTTACATTGACGTTCATCTGTATTGACAGCAACTTGTCATGAAATCCCACTGTGCGATAAACATAGCGATGGGACAGTTTGAATCCTACCCCAGACCCAACAACCCTCCCAGTTGAGGGCACAAACACTAAGTCAGCCTGTCCTTTCTTGCTGTTTAACCACCACCCTAGATCTGTCACTGTACATCAGCACAGTTCTANAGTGATGAGGTCTCCCCTCAGCCTCCTCTTCCTCAAACTAAACAATCCCAACTCCCTCAATCGATCCTCATAAGCCTTATTCTCCAGGCCTCTCACCAGCTTCATTGCCCTCCTCTGTACTCGCTCCAGCACCTCGATATCTCTCTTGTGCTGAGGTGCCCAGAACTGGACACAATACTCAAGGTGTGGCCTCACCAGTGCTGAGTACAGGGGGAAATTATAACAAATGAACCAAAAATTGTGTCCAGATTTTAAAAAAAACCAACCAAACAACTCTGTCCAGTTCCAAGTCTGTCCTGAAAAGAACAGAGAAGAGTTAACTGTCTGCTAGATAAGCCTTGGTTTCAAGTACTTACCCCACCCCAGTCCTCTAAGAAATGTGGTGTTTGAGTGCTGAGCTGTGCTGCCTGATTTGTTCTTCTGCAAGTCTGGGAAGATGTGGGGCACTGCCATCTCCTGCCAGGTCACCTTCCCCAGCAGAAGGAGCAGCCCAGAGGACCACTAAGTCCAGCTAATAGCAGCAGAGTAGATGTTACAACGTCCATATGGCCTGGCACATAATATGTAGTTTACCAAGGTGAAAGGCCCTTTACATATGCTTTCCCAAGGTGCAGTAAAACAGCAGAATACATTTACACATTCATCATGAATTTGTCATTCCCCAACCACTGCTGTTGTTCTCCTGTGATCTCAGGAAAGCACAGGAAAAGCACATGCCTGAAGGACCTTCAGCCTAGGGACCCGGGGTTGCTACAAGCAGAAAAGGGGGCACTGGCTTCCAGTGCTGTGTTTGCAGCCTCAGCTCCTGCCCCTCAGCCCCTACCCCTGCAGCCACTATCCCCAGCAGCCCTGCAGAGGGCTGGGACCTGGCTTACAAGGACTCATTTCCCATCCAAAATTTAACACCCAAATCCTGCCTTCCAACCCTCCAAGATCCTTTCTATACCAGCCCAGGGATGCCTCTACAGCTAAGCCCTTACTTGACCAGCCCCAGTGTCCCATGCTGCTGTGACTCTTCCCGCACAGTGTAGGCGGCCATACCTACGCTCTTTCCCCACTTTACAAAGGCTTCAGTAATGCAGTGTGGCAACAAACACAACAGGCAAAAGTGAAGAAGGAAACAAATCCAAGTGAAGGACTCCTTAGCAGCAGAAGTTATGCTCTTTCAGCCAGCGGAGCAGGGTTGGCAAAGAGATTTCTTCTTGTAATGCCGCTGCTGCTGCTTTCCAATTTCTGCTGTTGCCCTGGGGGCTGCAGGGGCATGGGGAGAAGCAAAATACCCACTCAGTGACAGCTCACCACAGAGATCTGTTCCCAAGATATGCCAGAGCCTACCAGCACCCAACACAATGCCAGCCATGCCAACTTCACCAGGAGCTATGAAGGGCTTCAAAGATGTCTATGGGAGATGGTGCCAATAGTAATTCTTCCACCTGCCCTAAATCCACCACATTCCCTACAAGAGGGAGTGAAAACTGGAGCCATGGCTGATTGCCCCTTGATTACCCACAGCACCAGTCACGGAGCAGGTTTCCCTTTCAAACATCCATCGTGGGCAGGATCCCTGCTGTGGAGTTATAAGACCCTATTCTGAGGGAGTGGTACTAAAGCAACTCGAGCAAACCCTCTAACCCCCATTTTTCTAAACCAAATGCCAGATCAAAGCTGGGCAGGCAGCTGCCAATGCACACAGCAGCCTGCAAGGCCGACGGAGCAGCTCGGTGGCTTTCCAACCATGACGCAGGCAGAGATGCTGCTGAAGCCACTGCAGATGGGGCTCTCACACTGTCAGGGGCTGGGCTAGGCTCAGTTTCAGGCTGGGATCTACAGCACCGGATCTATTTTGACAAGCTGAGGGAGGAAATAGCTCCTTGTGCAAACTGACAAGTTACCCCAGGGTAGTGTTGTATGAAGGCAGCTGTTAAAAGGGTTTGTAAAAACAAACATTCCCCAGCCAGGGCAATCTATGGCCATTCTTAAAAGAAAGCTTATTTTAAGGGGAGGAGGCCTCTTTGCACGCTGAGGCAGAACCAGTCATCAGGAGCAGCTCCTTCTGACCACTGCTGTCTTTCAATACAGGGCCCACTCCAGACTCTCCAGAGAGGCTGGGCCAGAATCCTTGAGTTTGGTTGCATCCGAGAGCAGTACAAATGAGGACATCCTGTGTGGAAAAAGACCACCTTGGAAACAGGAAG
>VZTM01002611.1:23482-34241 GCA_013400555.1 Jacana jacana | reverse complement strand
AATAATAATAGTAATAATAATAATAATAATAATAATAGTAATAATAGTAATAATAGTAATAGTAATGATGATAATAATAATAATGTTAAAATAATAGCCATGGGCATTACAATCAGTAACAGCCTTAGGCATGACACTGTGATGACCATTCTATCTTTGGAGAACAAACGCAATATACAGATGACCAGAAGAAATAATTGCACTGGGGAAGGAGAGGAGAGGGTGAAGAAGAGCCAAAACATAGCATTTTATTTTCTTTGTATTGAAACCAAGTCCTTAATTTTATTTTCTATGTGTATACTTTATAAAGATATATGTATTTATAAATATATATAAAATATATGCACACACACACAAACATATTCCACTTACCTAACTAATTATTTAATAAGATTCTCTACTCCAGTTCCTAAGTACCCCGGAAGTCACACAGGGTAAAATACTTATTCTCTAATAATCATTAGGTTTCTTTTATTATCTGCTACAATAGAAAACAAGAATCGAATGCCTGGTTTGCACATGATGGAGAAATAATTTGAATTTCATACATCTAGGCTGTTCTAAACTCTCTTCAAAGGGGTGAAACAACCAAAAAAAAAATTCCTAAATGCAGTTTCACTGAAACATACTTTTTTTTTTTTTTTGTAAGAAACTGTTTGTTGGCTTCAGTTAATCAGGTTTTCCAATTAAAAATCAACCAACCAACCAACCAAAAAATATAAGTTCTTAAAAATTCATAACTGTTGCAAAATAAATATTTTCATACCTTTAAGAACTGAACATTCATTAATGTCAAATGGCTAATCTGAAACTAATTATAAAATCAACTACATTTCAATGTAGTTAGAATAATGATGATGGACATAACTATTATGGACTTTCATTAGATTCTTTCCATTTGTGAACTACTAACAATGGTTTTATCCTCAAAGTTCCAAATTAATAAAATTTTCCACAAAACTTTTTCTAGAAAATAAAAGAGTATCTCTAGAAAAATATTATACTTTAAAGCAGCATTGTTGCCTGTATCTTTTAAATTGAATTTAAAAAAAAAAAGTGATATTTATACTTGTTTTCATTTAATTACTTACTTTAAGATTAATTATATTTAGGATTTCTCATCTTCATCTTGGCCATTGAGCTAGTTTTCAAATTATTAGCTCATAAGTTAGGTGTTGCTTAATGCATATTTAATTAAGTGAAAGGAAGAAAATAAATATCATTTACTTGGCAGAGTTTTTAGCTTCAAAGCTGTATACTTGTTTAAAATACTTCTTTTAATTTCAGGAGTTTGAGGAGTTTGAGGAGGAGGGTACATATGGCATGTCCTGGTTTTAACTAAAACAACCAATTTTCCAGTCTGTAATTTTACCTCTTAGCTAGGCCTCTTTTAACTCTCTGAAACTAATGGCTCAGTGGAGAAAACTGCTCATTCTCAGTGATAAGACCAATGTCTGTACTCCATACCGAGGAATGGTATGCAGAGAGGGCCTTGCTTATATTTATTGCTATAACAACCAAGGTCAGCCAATTTCATTATTTGCCCCATTGGAGGGACAGAAATTGAAAAAACATAGAAGGGTCATACCTGCAGAGAAAAGCGGAAAAGACAGATGACCCAAATCTGACCAACAGNTTATATGGTATTTTTAGAGAGCTTTATATGAAGTTAATTGACATAGTGGTGTTTAACTGGTTGAGGATATTGATTTTTTGTTTTGAGATAGGTTTATTTTTGTTTTCTGTTTGGATGCATTGTCCCAGGCATTCTTTGTCAGTGTAGACTAGCGTTCAGATGTACAATATGAGAAACTGGATTACTAGGATACCTGCATATCTCGAGCATCCATCTGTGGTGGATTCTGTTGCTAATTACACTTTTGGTTTTAGCTGGGGAAAGTTTACTCTGCCCTTTAATGATTATCACAAAGTGATACCAATGGAGTTAGCGGATGAAAAACCTTTGGGCTGTCTAGATAACGATTGTGATGATTTTCTCTGTCATGTCATCATGGTCCTGCTTTCGATGTTACTGAATGTGCTGCAGGAGATTATTATTATTTAAGATGAGGAGCATCACAGTGAGTATTATATGACATGTGATATTACTACTCAGACATGGTTGAAATAAAAGATAGCAGAAAATCAGTAAATGGCCCCAGTGAAAGCCACAGCAGAGACACAAACTGTTGCCCCCTCAGCCCTCAGAATGTCTCAGTACATGCTATGACATGGCAGGATATATTTCATGTATAAACCCCATATTAATAATACTACAAAACCAAAGATTTTCTGACACTAGCTGAAAGTGTTCAAATGCCATCAGATATGAAGGTACATTCTCGGTGTCAAAGAAAATAGTTAGGTAAGTCAACCAGTGAGTGGGAAAAACAAGGGTGATTCCTTCCCTGTCTGCAGAGGTTCCAATTCACAAACTGTGACCCAATCACCAGAAATTATGACTAGTTGTGGAGAATCCTGTTGCTAGGAGGCAACTGTTCAGTATGGCATCCACCAAGGAGGTTGGATTTTCACTTCCTTTTGCCAAAGAGAGCTGAAACTGTGGGTCTGCCACTTTCTGATCACAAAGATAGTGTATAAAGACAAGGCAGTCTCATCCTTTCTAATAACAATAGCCAGTACTGAATTTTCTTTGGAGAATTGTATTATTACTGGTGTATTCTGGACATGATACTTGCTGGCTGTGCCCCTGCTGAGTTTAGGCTCTTCAGAGCTTTATAGAGAAATGTTCCAGCTGCTGCATGGCCATCTTGTTTAGATAAGAACTGGACACCAACCTGCAATGAAGGCCTCTCTTCATCTCTATTCCTTTCTCTCTCCTCCTTTCTTTCTATCTTCTCACTCTCTCTTTCCCCCTAGAGCTGGGTCAAGTTCTGAGGGAAATCAGATTACTTAACAGCAGAGTCCTCTGTTTTTATTATGCAAAATATGAGATATCCATCACACGAGAATAAAAGGATGTGGTTTGGATAGAAAGATTTTATAATAAATTTCATAAGGAAAAGCTCAGCAGCATCTCTATAATGTTATGAAGGGTCAAACTTTGAGTCAAACTCCTGGGTTTGAACTTCCATCATGGGTAGAAACATCTCCTTTACACATAGAACCAAAAGCAGCATGGGTAAATCACGGTACTTAAAATCATGGGATTTGAATTCAGTTTTACTGGCTTGGGTGAGAATTTACATGCAATAAAAGCACACAAATTAGACATTGTGAATAAATCATTTATGGATCTGCAATCTACGAGAACACCTGTGCAATTTCTGAATGTTTATGGAATCATACTGGGAACAGTACAAGGAAGACTTTTCCCTCTTTGATTTTTGTATTTTAGCTACTGCTGAAAAAAAAATGGTGAATTTAATATTTTTTAGTAAATAACATTTCAGACTCTGGTTTTAAATGCCTCAGAGTTGATTTAATGTTACCCGGACTATAAACCTGGCTTACATCTGTGCAAGCTACTTTGACTGTAGAATTACTCATTCTTTGTGATTGCCGCGGCCAGGAGCAGTCGAGCCCGACGCCATCAATCAGGAAGCCATCCAACAAGCCCCCGAATCCGGAAGCGCACACAGGAAGCACCAGGGAGCACTCCCAGGAAGCACACATAGTCAGGAAGCACACACTACAATCGTTCTACAGTTACAGGTCCTCATTCGCTAAGCACTACATTTCGGATAGGGAGAGGGGTATTGTCCACGAGCTTTCCACGCGCTTTCCACAGGCTTAAAGTTGCCCCATGATTGGCTAAAACATTTGTGTCATTTGCTGTTTCCCACACTTTGTTTCGCCTTCACTATACTTCGTTTCGCTTACTTCCACTTATTTGCATATGTGCCCTTTCAGTAACTCCCTCTTAAAGGGCCTGCTCCCAACATGTGATTAAGTTAACTACCTATATACTGGAACAAACTATTGGAGAAAAATAGTATGACCACGCTTAAAAGTGAGACATTAATGTCAACGTCAATATTTACGTATTATATAAAAATCTCAACTGCCAATAGTAATTCCTAGGTGAGATAAAACAAGGCAAATCCCCTCACATTATGAAAGAGAAGCATGGATCATGCATTTGTGTAATTTTTAACTTTCCTGTTTCATTCTAATTTGATTGTGTGAGCATATTTGTATTCATGAAGTTGAGAGCACAGGGGTATAAACCAAAGCTAAAAACAGTGTTTTGCTATAAGATCTGAGTAGGACAGTCTAAACTAGATAGAGACTAATATACTAATTTTCTGTTGAAATAAGGGGATAAAAAAATACATATTCACTTTCTTGTATGCTTTTTGTTTTCTGTTTACAGACAGTTTGAAAACCAGACATGTCACTGAAAGATGGTCTGGAATGCCCATATTTTGGTATGGAAATTTAACGTACATATTTTATATCTTCTAGAATTTATTACTCTGCGATTTATGTTTAGGGGAAAATTACTAATAGAAGCAGACAGAAGATGTGAATCCACCTTCAGATGAAAGATTTTTTTTAATCCGCCATCTTAAAGGTAATGTAACAAGCCAATCTTATAGTATACAGAAAGTATATAGAATTATATAGATCTGTTGATCTCAGGAAATTCCTATGTGAAATAGGATCAATACTGACATATAAATTGTTATGAGAAATAGAAAACTTTCTTGGCTTTCTTGATAATGTATATGGGGTCAATGCTGTTCTCTAATTCTTGTCATTTTGTATTTATTTTTAGAAAAAGCACTTCAAACTTCAGGTTTTCTACTTACAGAAAAACTACATTGTGCTTCTATTAAATATTTGAACCAGCTTTGAAATCAGGTCTGTATCACACTGAAAGTGTTATTCAGTACAAAGTGAAGTAAATTAATGCCATTTATTTTACCAAAATTATTCATGGTGCATGACCAAAAATTCAATTACACTGTGCAATTCATTGATATCTCCTTATGTCTAGACCTGGTTTAAATACTTCTTTCTTTTTCAGTCTCTCCATGTCAAGTCATCTATTAATTCAGGTTACAGCTATTCCATGCAGACAAATGTTTTATAAAGTGGACTTATGCATACACTATAATCTAATCTATAATAATAATAATGCTTAGTATCTGTATTCTGTATTCAATCACCTTGTCAAGTTGGCTCTCCCAAACAAAGGACATTAACTTCACAATGGAAAAGAATATGGTCAGGGAAAGAAATTATAGTTCCCTATAGAGAAAGGAGGATTACTATTAAGGGTAATACAATTGCTTTGGAGACAATAACTTAGGAGTTCTTTAGTGCTCCCTGAAATATGTCTCTAACCTTTTCCCTTTACTGTATTACCCAGTCAGTCTGACTACTGCTATTTTGTACATGACATGGATGAAGAATGCTTGGGTCAGGTATCCCTGTGAAAGCAGTATATAATCAGGAGCACCGCTGTCAATTTGTGTTAGCGTTTTGAAAAGAAGTCTCATGGGCTGTCTATCTGCCTTGTAGTTCTGAGTAGCTCTAATATCATATGTCATTATTAGTAGAATCCAAATAGTACTATTATTATGTTTTAATTCCATTTCTATCCAGCCCAGAATTTGTAAAGCTGTTAGCGGGTATTAAGTAGTGTTGTCAGCTGCTCACTGGATGGTGGTAATAAATTATGTGAGAATTAAGCTTTTGTCCCAAACAAGCCATTTCCTTCAGTTCAACCTGAAGGAAAGAAGTAAAGGGAGGTAAACCCCACTCTGATAAGACTGGTAAAATGGCTGCGGGTGATCCTGCGAAGAGAATGGATGATGCGCTGAAAACTGTTTCAGCAGTTGTTCAACAAAGAAGTTGTTTGAATAATACTCAATCTGCTGAGGCAGCTCAACAAGTTAGACTTGTGATCTGATGCAATGTGTCTGATTTTGCCTAAAGCAAATTACAAAACACTCACACGCTATTTTGCCAGAAGAATATGTGCAGATGTTGGTAGCAACTTAAGATGACACTACAAGATTTTGACAAGGCTTTCTTTCTGTGACCAGTAGGACGGGTAGTCATAGGAATATATAGTGGCGTCTCCTTGACTGCAGTCAAGATAAGGCCCTTTCTAGTTCTCCTTGATTAGTAGTTTTGATACCCTGAAGGGATTTTCTAAGGTTTACACTGAATTTGAAAGAAGTTATTAAATTTACACTCATGTCTTTACAGAATTTGTATGTTGTTCATTCCCTAGTTTCAATGGGAAATTTAAAGTACTCAACCTTCCCCCTTGCCCCCCATCCGTGCTTGACACTTAATAAATATAAACCACATTCTTTAATAAGGGTTGTGTCTGTCAAAGGTTTTCTCTATAAGAGAGTATACAGTCTACCAAACACAGTGGACATCATTGTCCAAAGATTAATCATCTGGGATCCATTTTGGGATATCTTACAACTGATCACACAAGGCCTGCTATACCACTTTTATTATAATGTAAGTTACCACATGGAGTACCCATAAGGTACCCTACAGACATGTAGCCACAAAAGTTTAGCAATCACCATGATCTTAGCTTGAGGGATTTCTGGAAAATTCCTTGGGAATGTATCCCTCCACTCCTTTTTGCATATAGACACATAAACCCATATTTAGCTGCCACAAACCCAGTCCAGAAGCTTACAGCACATTCTCATGTCCTATCCACTAGACTAAACTGTCCATCATAACTACAGCTGACAGTTTAAAGAGGGGTGTAGGAGAGAGGTAGAAGCTACTGCAGTGCAAAAAATAAATGAGAAAGACTGCTGCCAAAGAGAGTAGGAAGTGTAATAGGAACTAAACAGACATTTATTTGTGCAGTGTCTTAACAGAGTCCAATTTTTAAGAAATTAATTATTTCTTTTTTTGTTGTTGTTTATAAATTTTGTCTGTGTTAGAAAACACAGGTAATTGTTTCCTTTTGACATGATTTGTCAAAAGGCATTAGAAAGTACGTTTCTAATCTATGATTCCAGTTGTTTAAAAATTATGTGTAAAATTCAAATCTGGCAGGAAATAAAAAATGCAAAATGTCTGTCTAAAATACCTGATAAATCTTATTTACAATAATGTTATTTTCCAAGGTGTAAATGGTTTGATAATTTATTTATTACAGAAAAGGCCTCTGCATTTGGGAAATTGTGTTACATAGCCATACTAGTGTTTTGCAGGTGCTGTACAGATGTTACCTCATGAAATGCAAATCTTTGGGCCTATCATCAGGGAAAAGCTGGAAAGAGAATATAGATTACAGTGCTTTAGGATATTACATCGTGCAACACTGATACTGTACTTCAAATCATTATAAAGATAAATTGTTGCATGGCAAGAAAAGAAGCAATGCTTAATCAGAAGTATGTTTTTTGTCTGTCACTTATATTGAAATACCAACTAAATTCTTAGAACAGTTTCTTATTTTATGTAGTCATTTATATTTTATTTTATTTTCATGTTTTATTGATACAACTATTTGCTATAGACTACTTATATCCACCTTTCCAATAACAAAGTGCATACATAAAACATCCTACAATTTAATGATTTGATGCGATTTTACTGTATGTCACGGAATCAAAAAATGTCTGAAGTTGGAAGACATCTCTACATGCCATCTAGTCCAAACACCCTGTTCAAACCGGCTCACCTGGCTAAAGACTATGCCCAGACAGGTTTTTAATATCTCCAAAGAAGGACATCCCACAACCTCCCTGAGAAACCTGTTCCAGTGTTTGAACACAGTCACAGTTAAAAAAAACATGTTTCATGATGTTCAGAGGGAATCTCAGTTTGTGTCCATTGCCCCTTGTACCCCTGAGAAGAGCCTTTATTTCTCATATCTGGCATTCATACACATTATTAAGACCCCTCTGAGCCATCTCTTCTCTAGGCTGAGCAGCCCCACCTCTCTAAACCTTTCCTCATGTGTGAAGTACTTCAGCACTTTAATAATTTCTGAGGCCCTTTGTTGGACTTTATACAGTAGCTCCATTTCTTTTTTGTACTGAGGAGCCCAGAACTGGACACAGTACTCCAGATGTGACCTCACCAGTGTCAAACAGAGGGTAAGTATTACTTCCCTTGACCTGCTGGCAAGACTCTTAACGCAGTCCAGGATGCTGTAGGCACATTACTGGCCCATGGTCAACTTGACATACAAGCAAATCTTGCCAGTAAAACCAAGGCAAAGAAGGCTTTAAGTTATAACCTTGGCTTTTTCCATACCTTTTGTTTCCAAGTTTGCTGCTCCATTTAGGAGTGGCCCCATGTTTTTCCTAGGCTTCATTTTGCTGCTAATCTACCTGTAGATACTTTTCTTGTTGCACTTTACAGCCCTTGCAAGATTCAGCTTCAGGTGGGCTTCAGCTTTCCTAATGCCATCTCTGCATGCTTAGATAGTGTCTCTAAATTCATCCCAAGTCACCTGCCCTTCTTCAACCTCTTATATACTTCCTTTTTATGTTTGAGCTTAACCAGCAGCTCTTTTTTTTCATCCATTTGAGCCTCCTGCTGCCTTTGTTTAATTTCTGTCTTGTTGAGATGAGTCATTCTTGAGTTTGAATACCAACCATTTCTCTTGACCCCTTCTCCTCTCCAGGGCCGTATACCATGTGATTTATCCAAGAAAATCCTAAACAGGCTAAAGTCTGCTTTTCTGAAGACCAGGGTTGTGGTCCTGCTTGTGGCCTTGATCTCTCCTTGCAGGATCCTGAACATGACCATCACATAGTCACTGTAATCAAGGCTGCCCTTCACCTTCATATGCCTGACCAGTCATTCCTTTCTTGTAAATACAAGGTCCAGAAAAGCACCTTTCCTAGTTGGGTACTTGGTCAGTATTAGGAAGTTGTCAATAGTGTACTCTAGAAACTTCCTGGATAATTGCACTCTACTGTGTTGTTCCTCCTGCAAATTTTGTGATGGCTGCAGTCCCCCATGAGGACACAGGCCTGAAAATGTAAGACTTCTTCTAATTGTCTGAAGAAGGTATCATCTACTTCTTCAAGACCAGAAACTTCTAATAGGGTCACATATTTGGTCAACCTACTAACCCTGTTCTCAGTGCATCCCTAGGCAGAGCTCCCGGCATTCCTGTTGCAACTTCCCCTACTCAAGTTTCTGTGTCATCCATAATTTTGTTTACATTCATTGAATGTCCCAGTGATTACACTTTATATACTCATCTTTAAAACACTTTAATTAATTATTTCTTTCCAGAAAAAAAAACAAACATATTTTCCTCTGGTCTCATACATAAATGAAAACATGCTATATATGTCAACTGAAGTTTAAAATACCATATTGCCTACAGATCACAAGAAAATTAATTAAGTAAATTAATTGATTAAATTAATTACATAAATTAAAAACATAATTTTAATACAAATCTCCAAATTGATTTTGAACTGAGATAATAAAATTTCTAATTCTTCTCAAAAGATGGTATTGTAGTTAAAATTTAGCTTAAAAGCCAAATACTAACAAATAGATAATTACTAATAAACCAATAAATTGAAAAAAAAAAAAGTCTTCCTTTATTTCTTCTGCACTTAATAGCCATTTCTAGTTGCTGCTGGTTTAATGTTTGTCTCTTCGGGGGCTTTTTTCCTCCAAATACTTTGATAATGATGATCAGAGAGCTGGAGCACCTCTCCTGTGAAGACAGCCTGAGAGTTGGAGTTGTTCAGGCTGGAAAAGTAGCAGCTTACTATAGGACAGATAGGGAGGGACTCTTTATCAAGGAGTGTAGCCATAGGACAAGTGGTAACCTTTTTAAACAAAAAGAGGGAGAAATTAAATTAGATATTAGGAAGAAATTATTTACTGTGAAGTTGGTGAGACCTTGGAATAGGTTGCCCAGAGAAGTTATGCATGTTCCATCCCTGGAAATGTTCAAAACCAGGCTGGATGGGACTTTGGGCAACCCATGGCAGGGGCGTTGAACTAAATTATCTTTAAAGTCTCTTCCAACCCAAACCATCTGATTCTATAATAATCCAAGTAGAACAGCAGCATTATCTTTCTCTTTTTGGTGTATTCTCTGTTATTTCTATTCCTTTTGGCTTGTTTTCTATGTACTGTAATTTTCTAAGAGCTCAAATTTACCTTGCTGTTATGGTTACCTTGCTATATATTACTGTCCTGGGTCTGGCAGATGTAGTATTAATTCTCCCCAGGATCTAGCAGGGGCATTCCATCCCATGTGAGCCATGCCCAGGGGGTAGCCGGGAGATGGCTGGGGAAGGTGAGGGAGTGGGCTGGGGCATTCCGAGTCTGGTCAGCAAGTGGTGGCATCATAATTGTGGTTGTATGTTACTCTCTCAATGTTATTGTTGTTGGTTTTTTTTTGTTCCCTTTGCTGTTCTATTAAATTGCCTTTGTCTCAACCCACAAGTTTTGCCGATTCTCCCCTCATGGCTCTGGTAGTGTTGGGGCAGGGGGGTCCCATACAAGACAGCAGTTGCCACGTGGTTCTTTGTTACCGTCTGAGGCCAAACGACGACAGTTACCTTGCTATATATTACACTTTTTGTTATTTTTATCTTATCTGAAATAATATAAGTAACCAGTTGAAATATTCTCTTCTGAGCTACAGGACCTTATAGTTTTAAACCTTTACTAGATTTTAAAATTCTCACACGAGAAACTTTCTTTTAGAATAGGTCTGTCCATGCTATAGACAGCAATAGCAATGAAGAGAAACCCTGGCGCAACCAAGAACCAGTAGCACTTTTTGAAAGTAAAGCAAAGCACATGCACACAAAAA
>VZTM01002611.1:7268-17859 GCA_013400555.1 Jacana jacana | reverse complement strand
CCTCACTACATCCCTGTAGGCTTCACCAGAGACCTCCCCTCTCTTCCAAATGTGGTACATTCTCTTTTTATTTTGAAACTCTAGACCAAGGTCCCTATCTAGCCAGGCCGGTCTCCTTCCCCACTTGCTAGTTTTCCGGCACACAGGAACAGCCTGCTCCTGTGCCCTTAAGACCTCTCTCTTAAAGTATGTCCAGCCTTCCTGGACTCCTGTGTCCTTCAGGGCAGCCTCCCAAGGGATACTGTCAAGCAGCCTTCTGAGCAGGTCAAAGTCTGCCCTCCGGAAGTCTAAGGTTGCAGTTTTACTGGCCCGTCTCCTTGTTTCTCCAAGGATCAAGAACTCAATCATCTCATGATCACTAAGTCCTAGACGGCCTCCAACCTTGACTTCTGCCACACAGATTCGGTGAGTTGCAACAATACAACTTACTTTTCTTCTGCGAGATCTGTCTCCTCCCTCTGAACACCAAGCTCTTTAGAAGTTGGAGTACAGAACTTCCTCAGGAAATTGAATCAAGCAAAAAAAACTCTTGGAGAGGTCTCAGGAGTCCAATATGAGGGCCCTGATCAAAATTGACTGAGCACAGAGAAAAAGCAGTGTAAACATTGCTCAGATTTTGTATTCTTAACTTTTCTTTAGGTTTTTATTAGACCTGGGGGCCTGCTTTTCACTTCTTTTCATGGAATCATGGAATCGTCAGTTAGAAGGAACCTCTAGAGACCATCTAGTCTAACTCCCCTGCTAAAGCAGGATTGCCTAGAGCACATTACTCAGGACTGCACCCAGGTGAGTCTTGAAGGTCTCCAGAGAAGCAGACTCCACAACCTCCCTGGGTAGCCTGTTCCCAGTGCTTTGTCACTCTCACCGAAAAGAGGTTTTTCCTCATGTTTGAATGGAAACTCCTATGTTCCAGCTTGTGTCCATTGCCCCTTGTCCTGTCACTGGGAACCACTGAGAATTCTGGCTCCATCCTCCTTAAACCCATCCTTCAGATACTTTTAAGCATTAATAAGGTCTCCCCTCAGCCTTTTCTTCTCCAGGCTAAAGAGCCCCAGTTCTCTCAGCCTTTCCTCATATGGGAGATGCTCCAATCCCTTAATCATCTTTGTTGCCCTACTCTGGACTCTCTCCAGTAGTTCCCTGTCTCTCTTGAGTTGGGGAGCCCAGAATTGGATGCAGTATTCCAGTTGTGGCCTCACAAGTGCAGAACGGAGTGGGAGAACGACCTCCTTTGACATACTGGCCACACTATTCCCTGTACAACCCAGGATTCCATTGGCTCTCTTGGTGACACGGGCACATTGCTGGCTCATGGATAGTTTACTATCTACCAGCATCCTTCTTGGCAGAAGTGCTTTCTAGCAGGTCTCCCCTAACCTGTGTTGGTGGTTCATCCCCAGGTGCAGGACACTACGTTTGCCCTTGTGGAACCTCATTAGGTTCTTCTCTGCCCAGCTCTCCAGCCTGCCCAGGTCACACTGGATGTGGCATAGCCTGCTGGAGTGTAAGCCACCCCTCCTAGTTTGGTATCTTGTGAACTTGCTCAGGATACACTCAGTCCCCTTGTCCAGGTCACTGATGAATATGTTGGACAAGACTGGACTGCATATTGAGCCTTGGGGGACACCACTGGCTACAGGCTTCCAACTTGACTCTGCTCCATTAATTAAAACCTCTGAGTCCTGTCACACAGCCAGTTCTCAATGCATCTCACTGCTCCCTCATCTAGTCCACACTTCTTCAGTTTCCCAATGAGTACGTTATGGGAGCCAGTGTCAAAAGTCTTGCTGAAGACAAGATAGATGACATTTGCTGCCCTCCCTTCATATCTCCCTGTCTCAGCCTTCCTCATAGTTCAACTTTATTTTTAACCAGATGTATGACAACGTATATGCTAATGTTGGTATTGCAAAATAAAACTATGAAAGAAGAATAAAAATATACTTGCATTTTAAGTGACTTGAGTGAACCGTTTAGAGTTTGTAGAGTTAAAATGAGAGTCATAAAGATTTTGCAAAATCCTCCCTAGGTATCAGTCATATCGAATTTGGAAAGTAACTGTAATATGTGAATGATATTTGGAAAGTCTGCATAGCTTTATTTAAGTGAAAACAAACACTGAAAATTAATTCTTCAATACAAGCTGCAGATCCATTTCAAAAACAGCACCACCTGCTCACAAAGAACACAAAGCCAAGCATAGATTCAAAATAACAGTAATGTTAAAAATATTAGATAGAAAGTTCCAGTTACCAAAACTCCTTCTTCTTGAATCTCTGTTCTTCCAAAGTGACTTCACATTAAAACTTACAGAAAATCCCTGTCCTGCTTAAAACCTGCATGTGGAGTTTCACAAAACAGAGAGTTTCAGAAAGTGCAGGGTGCTTTGGGTCAGTGAGAGTAGAGTAGTCACTGAAAGGCTTATCTCAGCCTTCACCCTGGAATAGATTAATGCCCTTCCAGGGTCACTAGACACAACACACACATGCCCCCATCAGACATTACTTTAAACATACTGCTGATTGCAGTTTCACTTTTTCTCAATCGGCAGCAGTAAAGTCCAGGAAATAACAGCATGCTTAAATAGCCCAAAGACCTGCAAATTGTACAAATACTCTGACACAGACTGCATGTAAGAAAGGCATCTGAACAGTAGTAATGATAAATTCAGCTGTCTTCTCTAGCTCCCCTCAATGCAAACAATGGAAACACAGGTCAGCACCCATTTCCTCTCGACAAGGCTCAGCTCCACAAATAAACCTCCCCAAGGTAGAGTAACCACTTAGGAATTAAAAAACTAATAAAATGTTAAAGTAAAGAAGAACAATGAACAGCTCTCTGAAAGACAAGTTGATTATCAACACTTGGTCTCCTTTCCTTAGGAAAATGTAAGCAGACTATATCTCTGTCAAACATTAAGTCTTATCATTTCTGAAGAGAAGTCAAATGCCATTTCTCTTTGCTTGTCAAAAGGAAGAAATTATCCTCCCCAGCTACACGTTATTATCCACCATCTGTGTGATAGCTTCTTATAATTACTTACATACGGCGTCTTTGATAAGCCTTATTCCTGATAAACAGAAAATAAAATTAACTCTCATACTAGATCAGTCACTGAGAAAACTTGGAATAAATATAGTAGAGCTTAATTTTTCTCTTTCAAAAACCTGACAAGACAGCTGCTGAAACACACACTTAGAAATCTTTGTTTAGAATGAAATTCTAAATGAAGCTACAGCCTTTGAAGACTAAATGTGCTGCATGGTCAATTGGAAGGAAACATTCAGTTGTTTGCCTTAAGAAATGAGTCAACAGCTAAGAGAATATCAGACAATGGCAGATATATGATAGTCAAGGTTGTTTGCTTTTTTTTTTTTGTCATTGAGTTTTAAAATCTACACCTGGTTTAGGCACTAGTAATGCGTTCAGACGGTTTATTAAAAAAAATATTAATGTTGTTTTGTTTTGTTTTGTTTTTACTGATTCTACACATCTGTTTCACCATACTTTACCTCTGGAAGGTTAAGCCTTCTGATGACAGATGAGTTATTACTCAATAGTGATTTATTGATGTTGTACTCATGACTGAAAAAAGTGATAACCCATCCTTTCCTGAATGGAATAGATTTGAATAAAGAAAGGAAACGGTATGTTCCTTGAAGCACGCCAGAAACAGTTTAATATCTCCACTCTTTGGCTTATTGTGCAAATGCATCATTTACTGTGATAAGGACTGAATATTTTTCCCCTTACAGAAAATCCTGGAAGCTATAATGATATTTCATATATATTACAGCTATTCAACACTGTAGTGAGGATTAATCTGTTAGGCTAATTGTTTATTTAGTCTTCATTTTGTATGTGAAGTTTTAGGTATGGTCCCTTCATCATTCATTTTAAATGAATGTATTTATAAAACTGACAATATTTTTTCTCTGATGTTTGTCATTGTTGCACTGAAATTTTGCTATTGGCTTCAAGTGTCAGGGATCCAGCAATATAATCTAAGTAATTTGAAGGAGTAGGGATTTAGACCAGACATTGAGTTAAATCTGTAAATAATCAGGCAGAATGCAAAATTATAGGGGAAGATTTGTTGTATCCATATAGATTCTTCTAAAGGAGCAAAATGTCGTCTCATCAGTAACAGACTGAAAATAGTCTTCAAGTACAATACAGAGGAATACATAAAATGTAAACACTTTTTTTCTTCATGGCAAGACTACTTGTTCTGTGACTTAGAACTATTAATTTTTCTGAGCCTCGGGCAAAGCATTAGAACCCAGTGAGAGGAATTCAAGAATTAAATATTTTTGAATTTTAATCTTAATTACAAAAAATGTGATTGCCTTTTTTATTTATATCCATTTGTTCTTACTCTCCAGGAAAAGCATAATGAACAAATTCATTTACATAAATGTTAAAAAAAGGCATTACATTTTATCAAATATTAGAGAGGACTTGTAGTGAATGTTAAACTATCAAATATGAATAGATATGCTGTAATTTAAAAGTTATATTAATTGGAAAAAAAAAAAAAAAAAAAAAGGATTGAAAAGGATATTGCGTTACTTATAAAATCAGTGCAGCTGTATTCAAAGTAGATAAATGATTCAGACAATCTAGAGACCTTCCCTCCAGTCCAATACATCATACAAATTTGTGAATACCATCTGAAATGCATATTTGTGTATCTGTATATCCAAAATATATATGTTGGATATGTTACATTCTTTTCCCTGCAGACTCGCAAAGTGGTAGAAGACCAAGTGTACTGGGTTTGGCTGGGATAGAGTTAACTTTCTTCACAATAGTCTATACGGTGACATGTTTTGGATTTGTGATGAAAACTGTTGATAAAACAGGGACATTTCAGCTATTGCTGAACAGTGCTTGCACAGCATCAAGGCCTGTAGAGAGGTTGGTGCTGGTCTCCCGGGCAATTAGCGATAGAACAAGAGGGAAGGACTGCAAGCTGCAGCAGGGTAGGTTTAGACTTGACATCAGGAAAAAATTCTTTACAGAAAGAGTGGTCTGTCACTGGAATCTGCTGCCCGGGGAAGTGGTGGAGTCACCATCCCTGACTGTGTTTAAGAGTCGATTAGATGTGGTGTTGAGGGATATGGTGTAGTGGATAACTTGTAGAGTAAGGGTCATGGTTGGATTCAATGATCCCAAGGGTCTCTTCCAACCAAAATGATTCTATGAATCTATGATTCTAAGGCCTTTTCTTCTCAGACTGCTCTGCTAGTGAACAGGGCAACCAGCCGGGACAGCTGACCCTCACTGACCACAGGTATATCCCATACCTTATGATGCTGTACTCAGCAATAAAATCTGGGGAAAGGAGGAGGAAAGGGGGACATGTGGAGTTACAATGGTTGTTACATGTGCTGGAGCCCTGCTTTCCTGGAGATGGCTGAGCTCCTGCCTGCCATGGGGAAGTGGTGAATGAATTCCTTGGTGTGCTTTGCTTTCATACGCAGCTTTTGCTTTACTTATTAAAATGTCTTAATCTCACCCCACTTTTGCTCATACAGTACTTTCCCCTGTTCCACTGGGCAGGAAGTGAGATAGAGATTCTGTGAGGCTCAGCTACCTGCTGGGATTAAACCACAAGACAAAGGTGTGGAGGATTAGAACCTGCAGCATCACTCCCTCCACAGGTACTCAGGGCAAATATTTTTTTAACTAATTTTCTAGACACTATTTTTTCTGGCATAGACAAACTCACCAAAAAAAGTGAACGGGAACCCTGAATGTTGTCCCTTTACATAAAGAAGTTTTTAAATGTAAATATTATCTTATGACAACAAGTTTACCTTGACAACTGGCACTGCTGTCTAAGAAAAAGCAGATATTTGGAAGGCCCGTGTGTTTCTTTTGCTCTGTCATCATAAAATTGAAGAATTTATTTTCTTTTGACATCTGTATTGTCTCATCCTTGAAAAAGTTTAAGAAAAAAAAAGTAGAAACAGAAGAGATAAAATAAATCCTACTTATTAACTAAAATGCATCTTAAGCAGAATTTAGAATCATAGAATCATTTAGGCTGGAAGAAACCCTCAGGATCATTGAGTCCAACCCTCAGCCCTACTCTACAAAGTTTTCTCCTACACCATATCCCCCAACACCGCATCTATAGAATCATAGAATCATTTAGGTTGGAAGAGACCCTTGGGATCATCCAGTCCAACTTTTAATAATAAAAGGTCATAAATAGCTTTGATAAGTATGTGTATAAAAGTTTCTCAACACCTAAACTCTGTATTTCTTAAAACTGTAAATAATGGTATATAAACCACAATACACACATTATCAGTATTCCATCATGTCAATATTCTGTGATACGTTGAAAAACGTTATAACCTGTATTTTGATCTTGGAGAGGATGACACAAGTAGTGCACATTGCACAGAAAATTAAGAGGTCTGTAACATCCATAATAAATATATTAATCAAGAGCTGATGCAAAGAATAGTTAGTATCTTTTCTTTACCTACTTACATATTAAACTCTACAAAGAGTCTCTTTGAATGAAAGGCCTTTTCAAAATAGAACTAATCAACTAATCAATTAATTTCACCAATTTAAAAATTCCTCTTGAATTTCACTTATCAGTTTTCTTGGATTTAACTGACTAAGAACAGCCTTTTCCTTTGCCTCTCACGAAAATTAAAAAAGGGGTGTGTGCTTGTTTCGTCAAGATGACTTTACTGATACAGGAGGCTACTGAAGCTCTGTTCAGAGATTTTCATAAATCAATTATTTAAACTGAATTTTTTGAATAATATTATTCACCTTTGGTCAGCCCTGTATCATGGTCACATGTAAGGGCCTGGATACTGTACAAAATGGAAAAAAAGATGATAATGTATCTTGTTACTATGACTTGACTACCATGTCAATGGAAACAATAAAAAAAGTTTACTGTGCCCCAAAATATATTCTGGCAAACAATTTAAAAAGGAATTAATGACCTTACTAATGCACAACTTGTCTATGGCCTTATAACTGCTGCCTAAACTTTTTCTACAACTTTGTCCATGAGGAATTTGGATTAAATGAGCCTCAGTCAGAATAATTCCACCCTAGAATGTTTTGCTAACTGATAATGAGGTCTAGATATAAACCACTGAAGCATGGGGCAGTATTTAGGTACAAGGCAACAGACTAGATGGCCTTGGAGAAGCTTCCTTTCCCCACTTTAATATTCAATGAAAATATTAAAAAATATATATAAAGATTTATTTTTTTTCTAAATAAATGAGAATTAAAAAGACTGGAGTAGATGCAAGTAGACAGAAGGTGAAGAACTAAGTACATAAGGAGCAATTTTTTCCCCACCCTCATTATGTCTACTATTTGATCATGAATCAGAAAAAGAATAATCTTTAACTTGAGTTGAAATGGACTAATACTTGTGTATACTAAGTACTTATGATAGATTTTAAAGGAAATTATTTCTTGTAGATGCCCTTCATTATGTATAAAACAAATAGTGAGAGATGCAAGAGAAGACTGTTGGTGGAATAGAGGGAGAAAATACAGGAAAAAACAAACAACTGACTATACTACCCGCTGCAAGTATCTATTTCACAGCAAATGAAAATTATGGTCTTCCAAAAGCTGTTTAAATGAATCATTAGCCAGGACGGAGAGGTGTTTTCCTCATAATATCTCATAAGGTGCACTTCTAGAATACAGTTCAAAACCTTGTTTAGGAACTGATGTGAAACCTTCTACAACTGGGACTAATTAATAAGCTCACTGACTATAACCAGTAAAAATCACTTTGAAATAAGCTTTTGTCACAGATGCCACAGATAAAATACTTTAAATATTTGAATTATTAAAAATATAATTTTGGCTTGACTAAATATGTTTGCTTTCTTTGCTTTTAAAGCTTTTGATCAGCAGCACTACTAAATGGCTGAAGCCTGGATAACTTGTCAGAGTAGCTAAAACAGGTGTAAGGAACTTGGGTGATCAAAGTTTTAGAGAGATGGACTGAGTACTGTTTATCTATGCCCCTAGGAAAAACATTTCATTACTCCTGAATTTCAGTATTTCCTTCTGAACAGAAAGACTTAGCCAAACAATTGACATCTTTTATTAATAACTGTTCTGGAAACATAAACATAATAAGTTTCTTTGTTACCCCAGTCATCTTCAGCTACAAGCTAGATTTTGACATACAAATAATCTTTTGCCTGTAGAACTTTTTTTTATAAATGTAGGGATCAGTCTGAGTCCTTTTAAAAAGAATGTTATCTATTTCTAGTCAGCTAGATGAAGTGGTTAGCAGCTAGATAAAGTGGTTAGCAATCAAGTATTTCTCTGGAATAGAAGAATGCATTAATCTATGGCATATATAGCCAATGGTTAGGTCTGACAGCATTAGCTCTTTTTTGTTTGGAGTTTTGGGTGGGAATTGGGGAGTGACCATGGCAGGAAAAATGGCCAGCTCAGCAGAAAAGCACCAAGATAATCAGGCTTGAGAAACTGCTCCATAAGGAGAAGCTGGAAGAGTCGGGGTTGTATGGCCTGGTGCAGAGATGGCTTCAGGGCACCTCACAGTCGCCCCCCCTGTGAGGGAAGGGGACTGTGGGGACACAGCTGCCCACTTCAGAGCAGTTCATTATGACACTGAGCGATAACAGGCATAAATTTAAACAACAGAGGTTCAGGCTGCATGCAAAAAGAAACTGTTGTCTCAAGAACAGTTAATCACTGAGACATTACCTGGAGAGGTCATACTGGCTCCAACCTTGGATATTTTCAGAACCCACCCTGATAAAGCCCTCAAGATCTGGTCAGACCATGCCATCAGCAGGAGGATGGCTCCAACTTGAATTACCCTGTGCTTCTAATGAAAAGAATACAAATTTAGACACTGACTATCCACGAATATGTAGACAGACCTTAGACTGAACTGAGTTGTCTTTATAATTTCCATAGAATTTTAATTATTTCTTTTATTCCTTGGTTAAAAGGAACCCTAATGTAATTGATGAATGAATCTCTAGAATTTCTACTTGGAAGACACCTTGCCTAATTCAAACAGTGATTCTTTAAAGAAAATTGTACAATCCATTCTTACAGGTCCTGATCTGGGATCCAAAACCTGCAGCTGCCATAGAAGCTAGTGTTAATGGTACATGGTATTATGTATTTTGCTTTTTTTCCCTTTGGAATCATGAATTCTTTACCTTATCTTCAAGTTAAGCTATGCAAAACTATTGTTTATTATAGAAAGCTCTAATGTTTTAATGTTTTTGTACTAGAGTTTGGATATTCAAAGGTTTTTTATCAGGGTACTTTATCTCCATCACTGCAGAATCCCAGAGTGATTATTGTCTAGTGAAAGCTTACCTAGAAAAGTGTCTTGCTTAAAGGCCACTTTTGAGCAATTTTTACTTAACTTTCTAAGTTGGCTCTAAATCTATTTTTATTGCATTCTTCCTAACAGATGTTGCCATCTTCAAAGGTTGGAATTAGCATAAGTATGTTCAATGTAAAAAAATGCAACCAACAAGATACAAGTAGATATACTTCTTATTAAGAAAGAAATTATTGTAACATAACTTGTATATAAGAATGCAAAAATCTTTATTAAGATTCAGAAAGCTCATACAATTAGTTAGTACAAATAACTTTCAAAGCGTTGTTTACCTTTAGAACATGTTTTCAGCAGTTACTTAAATTATATTAAGTTTAGCTTAGTCAGGGCACCTAAAATATGAACAGACAACCTGGTTTTGTAAGGAATTTTTGCAAGGTTTTTGTCCCACCAAAAGCCTTTTTATGATAGACTGATCTGAACCATCTATTACTACATGCTTTAAAGAAAGAAACCTCTGATATAATGCTGTCCGTCTTTTTCATTTGTGATGGTTAAGTCACAAATGGGTGGAATGTAATAAGAGAGTTGTTAAATGTTTGAAGTAAAAATCTGCACTGTAATATTGCTGCAAAATTTAAATTGGCTGTAAGTTTTGCTTAGGGGCAGGGAGTTTAAAGAACATCTGGAGATTCTGAAATAACCTGCATTCATTTACGTTATTTAAGTTGTAAAATCATATTCGATCTTGACCCACTCAGGAAATCTAACATAAACGTCCTGCTGATTTTGACAGTCATACAGCAAAAACACCCTCTAATGAGCATTTAATAGTCACCAAAAGTTCTGCATTAAGTACAAAGCCCTTTTGATTACTTATTCCACTAATTTAAAGTAAATGCTTTTACAGATGGCATCTGTTAGGACGCAGAGCGTGTACTGCATTTATATGTAGTCATTGAAAATAAATTCCAGCTTTGGTATAAGGATCATACAAAAAAGATCAAACACAAAACACTGAGTAAACATTTACTAGTGATATTTTTAAAGCTCTTCATAAAAGCTTATCCAATACCAGAATACAATACTCAAAGTATATGAAGTAATTTAGAAATACTTTGGCAAATTAGCACCTGAAGAAAAATGATTGAGACAAAGTAATTGAGCTCTTCCATTTTGTTTTATCATCTTCCCCAGGGTGCACAATATTGTATTTCACTATCCTTTCAAACTCTATTACCTTATGAA
>VZTM01002610.1:4028-25929 GCA_013400555.1 Jacana jacana | reverse complement strand
ATTATAAAAACAACCATTTACATGTGTGATTTAATTCCCTATGTACAACAACTCTGTCCAGTCCAGGCTATATTTGAAATACTATGAGAAAATAGATCAGCACAACTGCAGAGCTGCCCGTATCCAAGACTAAACCAAATTTATCATGTGCACCAAATATTTGCTAGCAGTAATTCCAGCACATCCGATAAGTTATCTGTGTTCCTGGCAACTCATGAAACAATGTACCTCCTAGAAAACAGCTTAGTGTATATAAATTATAAAAATTAAGAATTTTGTATTTAATTGTATTAATAAATGTAGAATAGTACACAAGGGTCCAGCACAAACCTATGTGTGAGAGAAATGCCTTGATTAATTTTTTTTTGGCCACATAGACTTCAATTGCTAGTAAAAGCTTCCCTCATTTTAGTTCTCAGTCATCTCTTTCCTTTTTATGGCAAAATCATAGCATCATTTAACAGCCCAGGTTGGAAGGTACCTTGAAAGGTCATCTCGTCCAACCTTTTATGGATGATTGTTCTCACTGTAAAAAAATTCTTTCTTATATCAAGATGAAACCTCTCCCAATGCAACTTGTACCCATTGTCCCTTGTCTTTTCCATGTGGCTCCTTGTGAAGAGAGAGCCTCTGTCCAATTCGTAGCCACCTTTTAAGTACTGGAATACTGTGATGAGGTGCCCCTAAGCCATCTGCAGGGAGAGGAGACCAAACTCCTTCAGCCTTTCCTCACAGGACGGGTTCTCTAGCACTTGATCATCTCTGTCACTCTCCTTTGGACCCTTTCCAGTCTGTCTGCATCTTTCTTGGATTGTGGGGATCAGATCTGGACACAATACTCCCAAGTGTGGCCTGACAAGCACTGAGTAGAGTGGGATTATGTGTCTTTGCTAGTAATGCCCCTGTGGATGCAGCCAGCTTGGCAGATTTTGCCACTTTAGGGTAAATATGCTCAGGTATGAAGTTAAGAGGATGCAGGGGGTTGTCAAACACAGTTTGTCAAGGAGCTTAAGTTGAAATGCTGAATAGTTGAAGTGTACAAGCAGTTTAGACACATGCATATAATCTCCTCACACAACTACCATAATTATACTCACTGGCACACAACACACTGACATAATTTAATCTAAAATCCTTATTTTTCAAGTAGACAAAATACCTAATTTAATTTTCTATAGAAACTCAAACTTGGTGAAACTCAGTAACTATTTTCACCTTCATGGGGCAATTAGGAAATTCCCTCTCACCTAATGTCAGTCTNATTCTATGATTCTATGATTCTAAAAGTTCAAAGGTTCAGCATCTGTAATAAATCCATCTTCAAATTTCCCTCATTTTCATTTGGAAAGGCAGATACCTCCATGGGAGGATGTGGAATTTCTGAGTATTTGACTGCTTTTAGTTGTTCTCTGAAAAGCAGAGTCTTGTGTGTTACAGAGCAAGCCAAGGAGGTTACTTTTACTCATCTAAAGTTGCATTGCTTCTGTAGACACCATGATTCTGGGTGCTTAGCACTGTTTGATCTGTGCTACACAGTATTAAGTAACTCAGAATTTGTTTGCAGGTTTGAAAGGTGAAGCCACTACAGTTGAAGCTGAGAAAGAGGTGGCTGAAGAAGAAAAAGGCAAGGTCAGAGCAAACGAAGCAAAGGAGGAAAAAGTTATGGGAAATGGAGAGAAGGAATATGAAGTTACAGGCAGTGAAATAACGCACAAAGACACCAAAAGAGAACAGGCCAAGCAGCCTCCTCTGGAAATTCTTGTTAGGCAGAGTTATCCCCAAAAGGTAAAGGACTGTCGTCTATATACATCCGTGGCAAGGCAAACAGAACAAGAAGTGTCAAGAGTCATCACCAGTCAAGGAACTGTCATAAAATACATGATGGATGGATCTACCCAGGTATGTCTAGTGGAATTCATTTGAAAGCAAACCTGCCTGTGAGATTACTATTGAGTTTGTGTATGTCAACCAAGAGAAGTGTCCGGTGTGTAGAAGGAGTTAAGTAAAGACAGCATTGTCACAATTAAAATGCTCTTGGCTTTGTTCAGAATCAGAATTTGAGGCACAGAGGGAGCTTTAGTGATGAAAATTTTAGGCATGTGAAGATTTTAGGCAACTTAGCAAAGTTATTGCTAAGGGATTAGCAAAGAGTTGTGTACAGTTTTGAGAACTACATTTCTGGGTTTAAACATCTGAAGTGTGGATTAGTTGGGCATTGGGTATTTTTTGCAACTCTAAAGTACCCATATATTTTTTCAGTCATCTAAATAGTCATAAGGGATCCAGAAAAGGCCTGAACTGTTCTTCAGTCCTGCAGACACCTTTGGGTATCATAAATTTTAATCAAAAAGACTTTATATTGCTAAGTACCTTCCTTGTTTATATTATTAAGGTTGCCCGGAATTCTGGTTCCTTTTAGATGCTATAGGCTAGATACCATCTTTGGAGATACTGTAATCCATCTACAAACAACTCTCTTTTTATAAGGTTCTCTGTGTAGTTAAATGGATGAAAAGAGGAGTCATCTGTTTTGACTCAGAAACTGTAAAAAAATTTCCTTATTTCCTCAAGATTTTTTTTGTAGTAGAGCACAACTCCTGGTACAAGTACTTTACATTCATTCGTTACATTAGCTCTTAAACCATTTAGTCAGGATTTCTGAGAAACATTTCAGAAATACTTAAAGAAGCTAGATGCTGTATGTCTATATATTCTTAACGTAGTCTCCTGACAGAAGAACATGCATCTAACGTGCCTAGCATGATTGTACCATAGTCTTTGTATAAGATTATATTGTTTATGACTAAACATGAATATATTGTATATAAATAATTTTTAAAAAAATAGAAATATGTAATTACCTTACAGTAACTGTAACTCTGGAGATGTTTCTATATGGTGTCCATTTGTTTTCCATTTTATGTCATCTTCTCACTAGAACACCTGTATTGTATTTGAAAATTAATTCAGGGATGATTGTTCCCTGCCACATAGGGAACACGCGTATCAAGAGTTGAATGTAATGGACAATAGATCTCAGAAAGCAGCTATAGTAAGATGAATAGCCATGACTCCTTTTTGTTAGCTGTCTTGGTGGGTAAAATATTAACATATTCCTAGACATCTGGAATACCTGAATATGAATCAATAGGGGGATATAGATGCATCACCACTGCTACAGAAGAAAAGTCATCAACCTTTGACCACTTAAAAAGTAAAAGAATAGTCTTTACTTTTTTAAAGCCTTATTGTTACTAAATAGAATCCAAATTAATTTTCTATGTGAACTGCAGCAACTAGCAGCCCTTTCGAGACAGCTTCTTTATTTCTTGTATTCATTCTGAGAGTCTTTTACTTTTTCCCCTCTATCACTCAAAATATTCCAGTGACTGTTGCATTGGCAATATGTTCTTTTGATGCTTTCTATTGGTGCTTGAAGTGACTTTAACCTCTGGTATGTCCTTGATTGCTGTAGGTTCTGTTTGCTGATGGCACAGTGAGTAAGAGTCCTGATTCTGGCCCTGTCCTACCACCACCTACAATTCCAGATAACATGCAGCCAATACCAGAATCAGAGCCTTCACCTGACACCAGCACTAAGAAAGGTAATATTTCCAGTGTTTTGGACAGACTTAAGGTTAGCAGGTCTGGTTATAGTTAATAAAGGGTATATTTCTTTAGTCTGAAAATTCTACCAGCAGGAGAATGCAAATTTATCTGTACTCAGCTGCTGCACAGATTACCTTCATATCAAATCACTTCTTCTAACATGCAAGAACTGTAATAAGTGACAGGGTGTGTAAGAATTACATCAGTAGCAGAGGGATTCAACACAAAGTTTTTTAAAAGTAATCCTTGTAACTACAGTAGTGTCAAATCCTTAGTTATGGGTTACACAGTAGGTTTTAGTCTTGGTATTGAGAAATGCTTCTCTTGCAGAGGACTTTCGCATTTTATGCATTCCAAGGCACTCTATCCCAATATAACTATTCTCACTTTATTTTGTTTGGCTGAGAAAGAACCCAATATATGTTTACTTCATAACTCAGAGTATAGTCAGATTAGTCAGTGCTCTTTAATGCAAAAAATAAGTATGATCTGTCATGATACTAACATAATTTATTATAAGTATGTGAATAAAAATTGCTGTCAAAGAGAAAAGTCTCTCATAAAGAGACTTTCAAGTCATCGAGTTAAGTTCTTGTTCCTAGGACATTCTGTAGGATAACTGGAAGGATGTTTGGGAACTTCTCTGACAAGCCATGTTCTATTGTTTGTTTCAGTATCTGTGGCCAGTATATATGCTTTCTTCCATATGCTTTATTTATAAACAGTTTTTTCCTCCTACCTTTCCTCTCCACTGCTTAGTCATGACAAATTTATAGTGAAATTTTTTATTTATTTTTGACTTAATTTTTTTTTTCTAGGATGTATATGCTGTAAGCCTTTTAGACTTCTCTCTGGACTATGCTATTTTTTTTGCATAGACTTAGTCTAAGTTCCTTTTCTTGAATATGAGAGACCAGAATTCTCTCTCAGATTCTTAATAAGGTCTCTACATTAGCTTTGACAATGTGATTTCCATCCCTTTTCTTCTGATCCACCATAGGATTGTGTTTGATTTTTTGTCACTATATTTTCACACTGATAACTTGTAGTCAAGTCCATTCTGTATGGGTGATGCCTCCTGGTCTTTCTTTTCTTCTACTCCTGCAAACTTCTCTGATGCATAATTTTTTATTCCTTTTTGCATTAAATTTCATTCTAATAGGTTGTATCAAATTCCTGTTGCTTTAATCTTCAAGCTCATGGGACAGTTTGGGATGCTTGTTTGTCTGTAACCCATTCAGATTTCTTTTTCTGCATTGATAGTCTATTCCAAAGTCATGTCATAATCAGATGTCATTAGCATGCTGTTTACTTTTTCTGTGTCATTAATGAGGACCTTAAATAAGATTATTTCAAGGGTACACCTTTGAGTAACAGCACTTGTAATTTTTTTTCCAGACTGATAAATATTTCCTCTTTCAATTCCATCAAAACAATGCTCACAGAAACTCTTCACTTTATTGGTTTTGCCTTTTGCCTTAGAGAATACCAAGTCTGATGCAGAAAGAAAAAAAGGAAAAGGCATTGACAGGATGTTACACCCAAACAAGGTCGAGTTGTTTGAAAATACTGTGCAGGGACTGGTTAATACTGAGCAACCTAACGAGAACCAGGCAGGAACCTGGATAACAACAACTCCATCAGGCATTCGAGTGGGCACCGAGGGAGCAAAGAGGATGGATCTGAAGCCACTCTTAATCTATCAGGCAACTGACCCAGCTGAGGGAACGGTATTACTATCTTTTTTGTTATTATAGCAATGTCTACTAAGCTAAGAGACAGGGCTGCCATTGTGTAAGTTGCAGGATTTGTTATTTGAACATGTATCCTACCAGTTGTGTTATCACACTGTTACTAATACAAAAGCATTAGATTATAAAAAAAAGGCAAGCCCTCAGTTTCTGAAGTAGATAAAATTGCAGTAGTCTAGCTTCATCAGGGTTTCAGTACATAATGCCTTGTTTTACTGTTGTTGCTGTTGCAAGTATCACAGAGCTAATACAAATGAGTATTCCTTCATTCTTTCAGATTATGACTGTACGAGATGATGAAGTGATAATTGTTGAGAAGCTGGATGGCAGCAGAGTAGTAGATCATGCTGATGGTACTAGGATCTCAACATTTTATCAAAACTGTCAAGTTTTCGTACCAGATGGTAGCGAGGAGACAGGTAAAATCAAAAGGGCAGCACTTATTTCTGCGCTATCTTGTGAAGCAGATAATTGTCAAAATTATTAAAGAAGGCTCATACCAATATCCTAGATAACGAATCTACAAGCACAGCCAAGGCTTGGTTTGTCTGCTCCATCTTTTTTTCATGAGTATTCAGTGCAAAAATTACATTGTAAGAAACAAGCAAATTTTCTTCTTTTGCCTTCCTTTCTCACCTTCACCAAGAGACCACAGTGCTTCAGTTCTAATATGTTCATTGCCTGCTCTCCACCTACCCTGACACAAACAGGCAAGCTCATTTGAGTCTTCACTGAATAGGCATATAAGGACCAGGGTATCCTCATACTCCCCACAGAGGCCACAGTCTCATGAACATCGGAGGGATTCAAAATTTGGTTGACTATGGCTGTGGGAAATGCCACACCTCCTAACAGTGTGTTCTGTATGCTTACTTCAGTTGCTGGATAAGTGCTATAATTAACATGAGGGTGTCAGAATTGTTGTGTTCAAACCCATTAGAATGTTCTGGTTGTGGAACATCTCCTTATGGGATGTTAAAAATCAAGACAATGACCTTGAACTGGTCTGTCTATTAAATGGGAACACAGTGGCCAGGTTAGCATACCAGTTTAATTTGTTTTCCCTGTGTTCTGCTGCTGAAAAGGGATTTCTTCACATCTTAGAGCTTGCATTACAGGCATAAAAAATTTCAGTGGTCCAGCTCTTATGTTACAAGTATCCAGATTGTTACTATTAATACTTTACTTGATAAATTAGAGAGTACTCTCTTAACCACACCGGCCACAAGTGGCTACAGACATTTTTTGCTTGTGAATTTTCCTATATTCGATGCACAGTCCAGAAAATTAAAGATTGTTTATTGTTTCCCTAACAGAAAATTATGTGATAAAGGATCTGATGAAGGCTGAGGGTCAGACTTTTCCACGGTTCATGTGCTCCTGTCTAATTGTTCTATATTGCTTCTTAGATGAACACTTGGTAGCCATCACCAGGAAGGTGAAATGTATGCGAGTAGAGAACCCTGAATTTGCTACTGTTATAACAAATTGTGAGGACAATACCTGTTGTACCATCTTTGGAGATGGAACATCTATTATAGCAAAGCCACAGGGAACATATCAGGTAGGAATTACTTTTAGTTTATGAGAGTGAAATATATCTTTATATTCCAAGTTCCCTACCATCAGTGTCTCTTACTTTGACTGTTTTAACTCCCTTTTCTATAGCCTTCACAAATCTTACGATTCCATCAATTTTATACTCTGCTGATATTTAAATATTAAAGGTCCCAATCTTCAAGAAGGGTGAAAAGGAAGACTGGTGATTAGAGGCCTGTCAGTCTCACTTCAGTGCCTGGTAAAATTATGGAGAAGGTTATTCTGGAGTATACTGGAAAACACTTCAGCGACAATACAGGCATTGGTCATAGCCAACGTGGGTTTGTGAGGGCAAAGTCCTACTTTACTAACTTAATTTCCTTTTATGGACAATGTAACATTTGAGCCAGCGTGCTTAATTGGTGCTACATCTGGCTGGCAGCCTTTCACCAGTGGGATTGCCCAGGGCTCAATTTTGGGGCAGTGCTCTCTGAACATCAGAATCGAATGTACATTAAGCATCGACTGTACATTTACATTTGTTCTTCATTTTCATGGTACCTTTAAACTGAAGGTTTTGCCTTTCAGGACTGAACCTCTTCCCTTTTTACTGTGATAGGTTTTGCCCATTAAGACAGGCTCTCTTTTTATTGATGAAGATTGCTCAGCAGTTTATACCCATGAAGTTAACGATTTCATCAGCAAGAAAGAAGAGAAACAAGCAGGGAGATATATTATGAAACATACTTCCAGCACTATTTGTGAGGTGATGGATCCTAATGGAAATCTTTTCAAGGTAAAATACATGGAAGGAAACAAGCTTTGATATTTTAAGTAGTTTTACCTTATAAACATCTCTTGTAGCCTTGTAGTACTTACTCTTAAAGTAGTCCAGCTAGCCAGAAGGAACAGGTGTTGAAATCAGGTCTCTGAAGTGTTCTTGAGGGTTTCCCTTTTTCTGGCATTTTCCCCTTTTAAGAGAGGCTGAAATAAAACATGTGCTCTACAGTTTACCTCACCTCTAAAGCAAACTTAAGTAGTGTGACTTCTCTTATAGCAAAAAATCATCTCTGCAAATGAGTATTAAAAACAAGAAAGGATATTGTCGTTTCAGAATGTCCATGGAAACATTCTAATCTGCCTTGGTAAGGCAAATCGTGTTGTAAAAGGAAGGATTCAGTCTTTAAAGTCATACTGATTGTGCTATGATCCTTTCACACTTAAGAGATATTCAGGAGTTAGCTTAGTACTTAGTTTTGAGTTTAGGAAACATCATCTAAATGTCTGTGACCTACATACTGTTTTCTAATTAAAGGCTTTAATTAATGATTCTAAATGTGACATCGTTAGAGTCTTCTGTTGTTGTAAATGTAAGCATTACCATTTTCCCAGATTTCTGTGAAACATCACTGAGGTTCCACTGGACATATGCATTAGAATGATAGAATCATAGAATGGTTTGGGTTGGAAGACACCTTAAAGATATCCAAGATCCACCCACCCACCATGGGCAGGGGCACCTCCCACCAGACCAGGTTGCTCAAAGCCTCATCCGGCCTGATCTTGAATAATTCCAGGGACGGGGCATCCACAACTTTTCCGGGTAACCTGATGTAGTGTCTCATGGGAACAATAATACTGGTTTTAACTTGGTTTCCTAGGCTGAAGAAGCGGTGCTTATATAAATCTATGCTATCTGTCATTCTCTCCCTAAAAAAAAATTTTTAACTACTCAACAGAGGGGTAGAAATTTCAAAGATAACAAGTTCCTACAAAATCAGTGCAATTCAAAGCAGCACAGAAGTTGCTTAGCATCAGCATATCCTGCTTTTTCTCACTTGTTACTTAGGGAACAAAGGAAGGAGGTTAAGGATTCTGTGGAGCTGTTAAGGTATTGTGGGAGCAGTGATTACAGGAGATATGGGGGGAGGAGCAGTAAAAAAGTTGAGAAGAATGGTTTATTGGGATGACAAGCAAGTACAGACATAACAGGATTGGTTCTTCTTCTGTCCTGGTCATACCTGAGGCTACAGCACAATGGGCATGGGCTGGGTGTGTCAGATTCAGTTCATGGACCGCCCTATAAATCACTCCAGTTTAAACTGTATCTTCCAAAAACATCTCTCCTTCAACTAATTATACTGAGAGTTACAGGGGTAATTTTACCTTGTGTGCTTATGTTAACGTCACACAAGTTAATAATCACAAGAAGGAAATAGAAAATCTGTATTTATATCTCTTCATGTATCAACATGTATACAGATATGTATATATTTATACATATATATATACACCAGCTATATATAGGTAGATAGATAAATATATAGAAGGCATATATCTATAGTTTATATCTCCTCATATGTAAACATGTAGATAAATGTGTGTATATAAAGGGCTGTATATTGTATATACATTCACCTGTATACCTATATATATAAAGTGAATGTATATACACACATATTTTTCTCTATATAAAGAAATTTATATATACACCTCTGTATGGGTATATATGTAGGTACTATGTAATTATTAGTAACTAACTACAAAACTATGCTAGTTACGTAACTAATGTTAGCATATAGGCATATGTGTCTATTTCTGTGTATCTCTGTGTGTAGGTGTATATACATAGGTAAGTATATACCTTATAGAGGTACATAAGCACCTGTTTGAGTGTACAATTGCCTGCCTTTACCACTAAGGGAGTATTTTTGTGTGAAGATGCCTATTGATGCCTGCAGACATATCTGTTGAAGATGGAATGTAAGCACGGATGGCCCCATATAACAACTACTAATCCTTGAGCATTTACTACACACCAGCATGTGATATTGGCATTTGTGATGGGCATGTCTTTCCAGAATTTTTTTTTTCTTTTTTCATTATCTTTTTAGTTTTCTTTTTCATTTCTTTTTCCTGCGAATTCTAGGTTGCTCAACCTGAAATGGGGTTTTTTGTCTCATATTACAGTTCAGCAGCAAGTTACTGGTTTAAATGTATCATGCAACTCAAATAATTTTATGTAATTTCAGGTCATGGCTGATGGCAGTACATCTGTGTGTGTTCCCAGCATTGGCTCTGATGACAAGGAAGATGGAAGTTCAGCGTCAGTGCTCCCAGAAGTTAACAAACCTATCACTCATGATGAGCACGTCCCCAGGTAAACTGCAGTGGATTCATAAGTTTACACTTTCTTCCTTCACTATGCTGTATTTGTACAGGGTTTGTAGATTTGGGCTTCCTTTGTTCAGTACTCTGTAGTTGCACATTTGATGTCATCGTTTTGGACTTCTGTTTTCTTGTCAAGTCATCACAGTACTTTTTCATTTTTGTCATCTAGGAAAGATGGCAATTTGAAAGCCATTGGATTTGATCATTGTGGTGGGTTGACCTCAACTAGCTGTCAAATGCCCACCCAGCTGCTCTCTCACTCTCCCTCTCCAAAAGAACAAGGGGAGAAAATAAGATGCAAAAGGTCATGGGTTCATTTTGAGAATGAACACTTTNTTCTTTTTCATTTCTTTTTCCTGTGAATTCTAGGTTGCTCAACCTGAAATGTTTTTTTTTGTCTCTTTCACTGGTCATATTACGGTTCAGCAGCAAGTTACTGTTTTAAATGTATCGTGCAACTCAAATAATTTTATGTAATTTCAGGTCATGGCTGATGGCAGTACATCTGTGTGTGTTCCCAGCATTGGCTCTGATGACAAGGAAGATGGAAGTTCAGCGTCAGTGCTCCCAGAAGTTAACAAACCTATCACTCATGATGAGCACGTCCCCAGGTAAACTGCAGTGGATTCATAAGTTTACACTTTCTTCCTTCACTATGCTGTATTTGTACAGGGTTTGTAGATTTGGGCTTCCTTTGTTCAGTACTCTGTAGTTGCACATTTGATGTCATCGTTTTGGACTTCTGTTTTCTTGTCAAGTCATCACAGTACTTTTTCATTTTTGTCATCTAGGAAAGATGGCAATTTGAAAGCCATTGGATTTGATCATTGTGGTGGGTTGACCTCAACTAGCTGCCAAATGCCCACCCAGCTGCTCTCTCACTCTCCCTCTCCAAAAGAACAAGGGGAGAAAATAAGATGCAAAAGGTCATGGGTTCATTTTGAGAATGAACACTTTCCAATTACCATCCCAGGCAAAACAGAATTAGTTTTGGGAAATTTAATTTATTACTGATTAAAATGGAGTTGCATGCTGAGAAACAAAGATGAAAACTAAACCACCTTCCCCCAATCCTCTGTTTTTCTCAAACTCAACACCACTGCCTCATTCCTGACCACTCTACTTCCTCCTCATCCCAGCAGTGCAGGTTGTGGGAGGTTGTGATCAGTCTGTAACAGCTCCTCTCTGCTGTTCCTTCCTCCTCACACCGTCCCCCTGCTCTTTTGTTGATTCTTCCCATGGGCTGCAGTCTTTATGGTTAAATCTGCTTCAGCGTGGGCTCTCTGTGGGCTGCAGTTCCTTCAGGAAACATCGGTCTGCACTGGCATGATTCTGTCCACAGGCTGCAGGGGAATCTCTGCTCTGGTACCAGAACCACCTCCTCCCCTCCCTCCTTCTCTGACCTTTGTGTCTGTGGGACTTTCTCATACTTTTCGCCTCACTCATCACTACCTGTATGGCATTTTGCCCTTGCTTACACAACTTTTCCCTGAGGTACCACCATCTTGGGGTACCTCAAGGGGTCTCAGCTGTGGGTCCTGAGGGTCTCAGCTGTGTCCTGTAGGAGATATGTTGGAGTCACAGGACTGTCTGTGTCCAGCACGGGTCAGCTCCTGGTCTTTTCTTATAGAGGCTGCCCTGCAGACCCCCATTGCAGACCCCCAGTACAATCCAATATGTGTGGTTGACTCTGTAGGTTCTTCATCATCTACATGGATGGTTCAGGAACCGAGCTCCTGCGGAGCAGGGACGTACATGAGTATCTTGCCAAAGTCTGTAGTGATCCCACTACTGCTGTCTTGCAGGATCCCGTACAAGAACATCCAGGTAGGAAAATTTTATTTCTTTTCCAACAACCTGATAGCAGAAATAATTATAGAGATGGGGTCAGAAGTTTCAAAACTCTTATTTCGACAGGAAATTTGAAAACATTTTTCTCTATGTAGAGAGGTGCCTGCGCTTCTGGTAGTGAAGCATGGGGAAGGAGGAGCTTGTGGAAAGCTTTGGGAAGCGGAGAATTCATGGAATGACACTGTGAAGGGATGAGTGAACAAAGAACTGGCATATCTTTATCAGTCATGCAAACAAAAGTCATTACCAAATGCATAGATTCTCTGTGTCAAAAAACATGGAATGTATCACAGTCTTCATTAATCATATAGCTCTATTTATCAATGAAAAAAATTATACTCTGATGTTGACCCTTAGTATTACAGTTGGAAAGGATAATTAAAGATCAGGAGGATGGAGGAGGTACATACCCAGTGACAATCCCACTCAAGAAAACCTGCTCACAAGCAGCAGTTATTCATAATAGTAGCACATCTGCTTTTCCGTGCTTCATACTCTACCATGCTCCATACTGGCTCTGTTTGCCTTGACACTGAGGCTCTACAATTTTATATCATTGTGATGAACTACCTCAGTGGTCATATCCATTTTGAAGGTCACCTATTGGGTAGGTAATAGTAGATTAAGTAGATTTTTGGGCTGGGTTTGAAAAAATATTTCAAAGAACATTAAAATTAATCAGAACAATAAAAAGAGAGAACAAATACTCTCTAACAGAGTCCATCCAGTGATCAGATTGTGAAGAGTAAAGTACAGAATTATGCACATTCTGAATATGATGCACTTCTGAGATTAGTATTCCATAAATAGGGATTGACGGTCTGCTCTTGTGTTCTTCCACACACTATACAACTGAGCTGTTACCCAAGACTCCAAGCAAGTAGAATAGGCAGTCAGTTAAACATGGTGTGAATAATCTGAACTTGTCCAGCTATTGTATAATCACGTCAGTGTTCCAAGCTCCTCCAACTGTTCTCTCATCACCTCAGATCCAGCATTATCTGTAGTCATGAGTATTGCATTTTCACATGGAGTTTTACCACTTGATAAGTTTTTTTTTATACTTAGGTAAGTATATTTCTCTAGAGGCTTGAGACAGTTGTCCATTATTTTTGGAGTTGAACTGATTCTTAGCAAAATGTGTCTTTGAACCAGGTGTTTTAAGTATTACTGTCCTGCGCCCTTTGGCTGAATTCTCCCCTTGGGTCATGAAGAAAGAACCAGAGAGTATTGTTCCTCCAAATCTTCAGCCAAGTACCTCAGACACATTTTCTCCTCTTGAGGTATAATTGTTTCAAAATTGTCCTTTGCTGCTTAAGCAATACATGTTTATCATGGGGGCTGGGTGGGAAATGGAGCTCTAAACAATGTGGCATTGTGAAGTCCAGTATGTTAAGCAGACAAAGCAAGGGATAGACTGCATCAGGGAAAATGTAGTCACCCTGGGATGCTTCTACTCTCAGTAAGATGATACAGCAATTTTAAGGGGAGTTCATCTTGCCAGATGACGAAGTTTTAGAGTAAATAAATTGCGCCCAAATAACCTACTGCCTTTATTGTCCTGATCTGTGATGCTGTAAGAAGAGCCACGTGGCTTTTCAGTTGAGACAGACATTGCTGGTATCTGCATTCAGTAGCCTTTTGCTCTTTTTTTTGGTCTTGTCTATGTTCAGAGGAAGGTCGCAGATCCCTCAGTCAGAAGACACATTTGGAGGGGTCTCTCCATTGGATCCGAAGAGCAGGCGTGCTTGGCAGTACCTGTGCGAAAGTGTCCTAATAAACTGCAGATTCGTCAGTTATTCCAGTATGAGCCACTCAGTGAGGAGTTAAGAGAAAAGCTGCAGCTTTCCCTTAAGGTAATACAATCAAATGTATTCGCTCTTACAGTGAGCAACAGAGAACAGACAAGCTGGGTGACATGGATTTGGAGTATATAGCTGAGACAAAAATTCGGCTACTTTTGAAGAACAATTAGCATTTCGTATGTAGACAGGTGCTCTAAGAAAAGTGTGTTTCTGAAGCAGCTTAACTGTTTTCACTCATTTCTTGTGGAATCTACTGTCATGGGCAAATGCCTGTCTAGTACACAAATAGTATACCAGCAAATAGTTTTCTTTCTGACAATATTGGTATCTATTTGCTTTTACTTTTTTTGAGGGTTCGTTTTCCTTCACGAAGCCTTAAAAACTTAAGTCTATGAAGTTATAGTAGAATTTCTAACCCCCCATAATGCTACAGTTAACTTGGTGGCCAGGTCGCTGGGACACGCTCTAGTTTTGATTATGTATTCGTTTTCGTAAATCAGTACAGAACATTTCCAAGTTCAAATTCTGTTGCTCTGTCTGTCTAGCAAATAGCCATGTAGCCTTCTGACAAAGCCTGTATCCGTCCAACATGAGTGACTGGTTCATACCAAGGTGCAAGCTACACCTCATGTGCAAGTATTCTGACGCGGAATCTGAAAGTCCTGCAGTTGATCATAGTTCTCAGCCTTGGTATAAAATTTAATTCACATTGTGAAGATGCTCTTAGACAAGATTTGAGAGTTAAAAACTCATTATTAGTTACCAATTACAGAATAACAAAATACGTGTGTTCTATAATTTATTCATTTAACATATTTTGATGGTAGCAGTGCAGAATGGATTTGAAAGTTATGAAATTCGTAAAGATAGTAGCATGTTGTATCCAGTTAGACATTTTCTTTGCTTTTTTTCCCGCTACATTTCAAAGAATACGTGCTTACAATAGAAAAACATCGACATCTGTTCAGCCTTGGCATGTTTGGGTCACACCAGTCTATCAGAATTAAATTTTACCCTTTTACGGTCTATAAATCTATAAAAATGATTCTTTAATTTGCATACTGGTCTCACAAAGGCAACACTATAAAAAGAAGTTCCACACTGAAATCCCAAGGTAAGTATCTCTGTTGACCAGATCTGTTGTTGGCTTTTAGAGAAAGAACAGTGTTTGTTACATCAGGAGGGAAGAATTGCAGTAACTGGTGCTGAGAAAACATTTGTAGTAATTGCATTAATGTGCAATGGAAGTATCCTCATTGCTCATATTTAATTAATGGATTTTGCCAGAAAAGAGGGATCTTAAATTTTTAGCCAAATATTCACTTTGTCAGAACTAAAGCAAGATCTAAAGAAAATGGTATTCTTCCTTTCTCCATCTCCTTTAAGATTTAAGAGGCATAAAGGAATGAAAAAAAAAGGTACTGCAAACCGATTGCTTCTGCAAACCTTGTCTATTCTTAAAAGTCAGTACTGTCTGTAGCTTTCTAGCAGAATGGTATGTTAGGACAACCTTCTCTAAGGACCCTTTTTTTACATCCAACAGATGCTCTAAAGCATAAAGAAGTCAGGGAAAATAAAAGTGTTATTTTCTGTAGTACTTAGTGTGATTCTGGCAAAGTAAAAAGCTGTCTAAAAACAGACCTTCAGATTTTTTTCTGACCCTGAGTTTTCAATTATGATGTTGTGTATTTCCTTTTCCATAATATAAACAGGAGGGAGATACAGATCACAAACAGTGTTTGTCAGACCACCTTTTATTCATCTTAATAATGTAACTGATCATTATTAATAGCAGCTATTTACTCAACACATTCCTTTGTTCACTCCCATTGTTTACTCAGCCATTTGCATGCTCACTCATACTTGCCTGGCTGGTGCAAAAGTTGGAAGGCCAAACCTGCCTGCCTGCTGGGAAGCAAGGGGTCATGCTTACATACCAGGGGTGACTAGATAGCCGTTGGATGTGGTCCAAGTCACACAGTTCATTGTGGCTGCTCATGTGTGCTACTGGCTTGGTAGAGACCCAGCTGACTCTTGATGTCCTTAATATATTAGTTCTTGCAGATTGAACAGTATTGTTAGTCTTCAGAGTTGGTAAGGTTTCACCTGCTACCTTCCCAGCATGTACTCCTCACTTTGATTTGCTTGGTTTTTTTTAAAAGCTGTTTCTTCCTGCAAGCTTTTAGATATCTGGATAACCCATTCACACAAATTCACAGCAGGGGCTCTTAAAACAGTGAAGAGAAGTGTATGCCTCCATTAATTCTACAAACTCTTTTTATTATGTATGTGACCTTTAAGTCTACCTCTGCAAAGAAAACATCTGCACCTTTCTTGTTCTTTTTCATTGTTAAACAAGGAATATGTATACAACATTATAAAGCAGGAAAACGAGCTGGAAGAGATGAATGTAAAAGAACCGAGAACAGAAGAGGAAAAGGAGAATGCTGCAAATCTCCTTCAACTGGTTACGGTGAGAAAAATACCATTTTAAACTACTTTTTCCAACAAAACCATTGTGTTGCCCTGGAAGTATCAGCCTTAAAACACATTGTTATCCATTAACAAAATAGCAAATGTTAGGATAACGCAGTGCCTGCTCTGCTGTAGTTTAATGTTCAAGCAGAGCCACACTCGGTGTTCAGCTGAGGCACTGCTGCCGTTTTGGGGAAGCAATGCACAAAACAGTTCAAGGGTTTGGGTCTACATTCCCAACACACAGGCCAAAATTACTGAAATGTTCATATCCCCCAACGTTAGGAGGAGAACGTTTCCAGTCTGTTGTCATTGCAGCTGGAGGACTTATATTTCAACCAGTAACCTCCATAGTGAGATTTTAAACCCTGCTTTTGGGATAATCCAAAAGCAGTCTGTAGGAATATTTTTATTTCTGGAAAATGTTCTCTACTAATTTAAACAGATAATTAGAACATGAAAAGAAAAGGGAGGGGAATAGGTGAAGCAGATAAACAGGGGAAGAGGGACTTAGGGTAGCAGTCAGGAAACAGTGAGGTCAGTGAGAAATGAATGGTCAAAGAAAAATTGGAAAAGTTCAAGCAGTAGAAGTGGGTGGAATGAATTAGGATGAATAAGCAAAACACTGTTTACATCTTATGTAAAGAGCGATCAGTTTGCTCTATTTTAGTCCTTTAAATAATTTGTTTCCCACAACTTCCTTTAAATTTGGTACTTCACATGATGCGAATTCACACATTAGATTTTTAGTAGTTATTATTCACTCTTTTCTTTTTTAGACTCATTTGGGAAATACTTTTATTTCCATTCCAATGAAATAATGTACATGCAGTGAATTCAAACATTACTGAATTAAAAAATGTGGAATCTAAGAAAACAAGATCTAGCCATGTTAGTTTAAATTTTCACTTCCATCTTACCAAGCTTTCAAACTTGAGGGTATTCTAGCAAACTAACATCATCTTAGCCTTAGAGCCTACCTTTTCAACCTTGTCTCAACGTGTGAAAACATTAGAAATGAGATAATTAAAATTTTAAATGCTGTTAATTTCATTTTCCTAGCTTTCTGGATAGATCTATAACCACCCCCCCAGCCCTGTACAAGCTTATAAAAATCCCATGTAGTTCTAGAATTTGTCTCTGAACTTTTTAGCCAAATTAGCATTTTCATTTACTGAAACAAGCCTATTTTTTTATAGTAAAAGCTTTCATATATATATATTTTTGCTCAGTACTTTCAAGTGACATATAAGTCTTAAAAAAAGAGTAGAGAAAAGAAACATCTAGCTGTCATGGTTTTGGCCAGACTGACCAATCAGAATGACAGATGTCCCCTCCCACTGTCTTCTCCAAAGAGTGGGGAGGAAGAGGAGATTTAAGAGTTTAGAAAAAGAACTAAACCACTTCAATGAACATTTTAATAAGTAATGAAATAGTAAAGAAGAAGAAGACAATAAAACAATAAAAATAAATAAATAAATAAATGTATACAGTATATATAAAACCGTATCAAGCTCTCAGGATGACAGTCACATCACCAGCAGCCACAGGGAAAAAATCCAAGACTGGACTTGGTGAAGGACAGGAGCTGGATTCCAGACTTGGAGTCAGGAATGTTCAGATTGGGATCAGAAGTAGACAAAAAGACACAGGGTCCTCCTCTGACATCACCCAGATATTGAAGAAAGAGCCTTGACCCTTTGATCCCTCAGCTTTTATACTGAGCATGATGCAGATGGGATGGAACACCCTGTTGGTCAGTTTTGGGTCACCTGTCCTGGCCGCTCCTCCCTACAGCTGTGACCCCTCTGTGCTTTTCTGCTTCAGACCCTCCAGTGGGGCAAACAGCAAAGTTAGCTGACCTTGGCTGTACAGCAATAAGTATAAGCAAGAGCTCTCTGCATACCATTCTTGGTATAATCGGGTCTTGTCACTCTGAAACTGAACAGTTTCTGAACAATGTGCTGTTCATTTCAGAGTTTAGCTAGAAGAGGCACAGGTAAAAAGTAAAATTACTGAACAGAAAATTGGTTCTATTTTACCTCAAACCAGGACACTAGCAAAACATAACAGGAAGGAGCTCATAACTTTAAAGGAAAGAGAAACACAGAGAGGTGATCTGTCAATAATCCTATCTGCCTCTATCCTCTAGACAGACACTTACTTGCTTTGATGAGATTCAGCTGCTGAATCTCACATGCTGGAGTAGTCTAGTTACTAATTATTGTAGATTGTCCCAGCTACCACAAGCAGATTTACAGGTACAGATTTCACATTGGACAACTCTCTTCTGAGCAGTAGAGTCTCACTGTGAGACCAGCTATCACTCAGGAATTGGTGTCACACTCCTCTCAAGTCTCCACTGTTCACTAGCTCAGTTACAACCTTGACTGCCTGGTCGCAGGAGCTCTGGTGTCCATTTAGCTGCTTCAGAGACAGCCTAAGAATAAAGGAAAGAGCTTCATTTACTCTCTTATCCCTCAAACACTTTATTCCTGAACGCATTTCCTGTTTGACTTCTTGTTGTGACCATGAGTTTTAGATTATTCAAATCCTTTTCAGAATGATTTGAGTTTGAACATGAACTGGCTTAGTTGATTTAGTAATCTGCAACCATATAAAATACGAAGCCATCTCTAAAGTAGGTCATCAAGAAGGAAATAAATACTTGTTTAGACCAGGGAAACTGTACTTCATTTCCTTTTTCACCACCTTGTGTTTTCTAACACGCTGGAATGCCTCCATTCTTGTAGTGGCATTCTGAGGTAACACTTGTTTAGGATAGAAATCCTTTGAAAAGGATGCTGTTATTGTGAGGTCTTTTTCTCACACGCTCACAGTTATTCCTTCTTCGTTGCAGTCCTTCCCTAACTGGGACAACTCGTTTGAAGACCTCAGTGCTGGAGGTAATAAAATTTGAGTATGTCTTTTAAAATCCTAAAATGCCATAGTAAATTATAAAGTGCTGATGTATTATTTTTAAGAAGGAACATAAAGGTGAATTCAAGTATGTTATGTACCAGCTTTTGTCTCTTCTGCTCCGAGTATGATATTCACAGGTAACTAGAACTTTTTAGCATCAATAATTGTCTGTCTCTAAAAATTACTTCCTGTGTTTAGGCATGTGTATTTGCCATTTTGACCCATGTTTCTACATATATGGAGTTTTCTCAGGTGTAAGATCTGTGACTCAGTTTTATACAAGTGTTAACATTTCAGACACGTTTTAAAAGCAACTAGATACATCCTGGTTGTTTACTACATTTGAAAATCTGATCTCAAATGATTGTGTGTTTTGATTATATCAGCCTTGCCTGAGGGAAAAGATAGAAGCATATTATTTCTGTTACAGTTTCCATAAGATACCTGTTAATATTTATTAATGTTTTCTATAGGTACTAATGAAAATTGCTTCTTTCTTTTAAAAATGCATAAGACTTTCTCACAGAAAAGTCTACAGTATTCAGTCCCATATTTTTCTGCTTTTCCCATCTTGTCACAACTATTTCTGATTTTTAAAAAAAGCATACTATGCTGTTAGTAAATGGAAACCATTGTAGCAAATGCTTGCTACACCGTTTCCTGAGTTAAAAACATAATTAAAATGGAAGGGTACTTTTAACATACCATGATTAATCAAGAAGACAATGTGAAAGAGAAGCTCTTTAAGAGAGGCAAAAATAGAAAGAGTGGGAAAATAAAAGTATATTTTATGATTAAAAAGCTGACACAAAAAATTCCCTAGTTTTGAAGTTTGCAATTCCATAATTCCTGAAACACTAATAGCTGTTGTCATAATCAAATAGGATTATATCTCTCAAATACTACAATTTCCTAAGTTTTGCCACAGAATTTTCTTTTCAGCCAAGGAAATTTCTTTTGACTCACAGTTCAGCTACGAGGCATGAGGCCAGCAAGACGTTTTATTTTATTGAAGTTGTCAAAGGACTGGGAAAGTCTTTAGTAAAGCCCCAAAGCTGGTCACAATCTTAAATATTGAAAGATTGGCTTTTCTCCATTATACATCTTGAACTAGTAGTTCCTTCCATGGGAATGTTGATTATGGCTCCTTCACAGCCACAATTAAGCACAATTTAAGTAAGCTAAAAGAAATTAAGGTCCCTGAAAGCCCACAGCATTTTCTTCAGCTGGAGACAGAGACATGGGATGTTGCTCCCCAGTCAGAAACTGGCTGAATATTAGCAACTTTTCCTATTCACAGGTATTTGATTTGATCTTGAGAGCGCGTAAAGGTATTTCAGGAAATACAGGATAGGAATATAAACAGAATCTGCTTCTGGTTCTTTCTCCCTTGAATCAAATTAATTTCCTATCTGTTCATGTTCTGAACTTGGTTTTGGAATGAAATTCTGTCTTCCTCTTCCATCACACTACTACAGGATCTGTGTAACAGAAAAATGCACTGAAAGTACATCCTTTTTTGTTTGTTATTAGTTACACATAGCAGGACATGTATATCCAATAATACTTTCTTTTTACCTTTCAGTTCACATAACTGAGCTGTATGAACAGGCAGTGGCCTCTCATCATCAGTGTCACACAGGGAAGACAATCACTACTCAAAGAGAGGACCAAGAGCAGAGGTTCAGGTAGGATAGACAAATGAGAACTGATACAAGTATAAATAACATAAAAGATGGAACCAAGCACAACGGGCAAGGTGATGTACTTGGTACAGTGACAGGTATGTTCTGACTGTCATTAAGGACCAGAATCACAGAATCTCAGGGATTGGAAGGGACCTTGAAAGATCATCTAGTCCAATCCCCCTGCCGGAGNGACCTACTAACCACCCCCCTTCTAATACACCCCAGGATGCCATTGGCCTTCTTGGCCACGAGGGCACAGTGCTGGCCCATGGTCATCCTGCTGTCCACCAGGATCCAGAACCCAGACCTCTGGATACACATAGCCATGTTTTACTAGCTTGTCCTATGCACATTTTTCCCCTCTGCGCCTCTCTTTCCCTATTTCAACGATACTCTAAAATTTGTTGGAAAAGTATTTTGAGGGTTTCTATGCTTGAATAATGTAATAAAAATGCAGATATGAGCGAAAAAAAATTACTGCAAACTATAAGAGCCACCTGAGATGTTAATATAATATGCTTTCATAGAGAGCATTTTCTTTCTGGGGTTCTCATGTAAATATTTTTGTGCTTATCGTTTTCTCATTTTAACTACCTTTTTCTTCCTTGATCATTCAGCCCAGGAGTACCACCAGTGTCCAAGTGGCAGAGCAGACTAGAAAAGCACAGGTAATAGTATTAGTAGGACGGAAAACTAATTATTTTAAGAGTCATCTTAAGTCTGATTTTTGGAAAGGTTGATACTGATTTCACCAGGTCTTGGGTAATGGGTCAATGGTTTGCTATCAAATAATGGAGTGTTTTCTGCAACAAGAATGCTGAATGGATGGTTTAACTCTCATTTTTTTCAACACCTAGCAGTGTTGCTATTAACTTGCACTGCTTAAAACAGGGCAGAAGTCAGAAATCTTGTGTTCTTTTTTCTGACTCTGCCACCAGCATGGAAAATAATTCATATTACTATTTTCAAATGCTGATTCTTGGTCAGAGGCTAAGATTCAGGTATTCTACAAACACTACACTACATCCTGGCTTGCATAAAAACATCCTGGCTTGCATAAAAAATAGTGTGACCAGCAGAAGTAGGGAGG
>VZTM01002609.1:159134-173656 GCA_013400555.1 Jacana jacana | reverse complement strand
TATTTTTCTTATGACGCTTTTCTTTAATATGCTTGTGAGCTCCCTGGATATTTTCAATGTGAACTAAGCAGAGCTTGCATAGATACTGACAGTTGGTGTATTCTGGGGAGCGCTGAGGAAAAATGGCCATAGATTAATAGAAAATGTTTCTGCCAATAGTTTGAATAATAAATTGTATTTAAAAATTATGTAACACTTGTAATGTCAAGTTGCTTTGCAAACATTAAATAATCTTCAAAAAACACAGTGGCAATGGATTTTTACCCACAAGGAGGAAAGGGAGAGAGATGACTTGTATATTACACTTCTCAGTAAATTTTAGTGAGGCAAGATTAAGACTGAAGAGTTTATGCCTCTTAAGGCTGACCTGAAGGCCAGTAAGCCATTCCCTTGTCAGCTCAAGCTTTTAATAACTATGGATTTGTTAAATCTCAGCATCTATCCTCCTTTCTCTGATGAGAAAATGGCAAGTATTCATCATACTATCTAGTATACATGTTATGACAGATGGTGTTGTTGTTTGGCTAGCATATTCGCAGCGGACTCTGCAAGTAGTGCATTTTTTGTTCTATTAAAAAGGGTGCGGCCGGCCAACAAGGAGGAAGATAGCCGGTTTCTGACTTACTAATGGCTGACTGTACTCTGGGTAAGGTGGGATTCTCCAACAAGGGGCAAGATTATTCCATTTTGATGAACAATTTGGGATGTCTGGAATAGGGAAAATATGCAGAGCAAGCATCTTTTTGTACAGACAGGCTGGGAGAGAGGGACTACACAAATGGAGAGCTGCCACCTGGGAGAGCCCCAAGGGTCTCAAAGAAGCAGCCAAGCCTCAAGAGATGATGGGGGGCAGAAATCACTCCTTTCCTAGAGTCCAAGAGGGGATACTGTGGAGTTTATTCAACCACGAAGCCACCAAGAACTACTAGACTACAAGACAAAAAGGATCACCTCGGCAAAGATGAGGGGTTATTCACAAATACTTCACTTTAATCCATCTCATCCTGGAGTTGTATTTTCTTGCTCTACTAAAACATAGCTACTGAGAGACTGGAAACCTTTTGAAATGCTCACTGCAAAGATAAAATACCCCCAACAAGAAGCCTTAGTTTTCCTCCAGATTTGTAAGCGCCTTTCCAATAACTGCTATCAGTTTTAACTGGGAGAGAAAAAACCCTGCCTAACATTTTCATCCTAATTCTAATGCATCTATATTTACTAAAACCGAAAGCTACACTGAAAACACCAGGTGTTTAAGCAGTGACACAACAATGAATGGAGAACACTGTTTTGAGACATTAACGTGGACTATAGATCGGTTAAACAAATCTGACTTACTAACATAACCTAAACCTCTATTAAATTTGGGCAAGTTTTTCCACTTACTCAATCTGACCTTTTAGTATTGGGGGAAAAAAAAATGTAAAAGGTGTGATAATCTCTGACTGTAGGGTAAACATCACTTTAAAATACCATGGTCATTATGCTTTTATTTCTAATTCTCTTCATCCCTAGTAAGATGAAATTAAGCATCCATTTGGAAAACAACCTAAGGAGTTACACCTGGCTAGCTCAGAAGATTCAAGTATTCGATACCTCATGATTGAATCAGATCAAAAATAGTTTACTGCTCCTCTAGACCTGTGTGATTATCAGCAGTAATAAACTTTGTAAAACCTGGGTATTTCTTTACAATACTGATCTGCAGTACTAGGTCAACAGATGCTGCCAGAAAGGTTGAATCATGTAATGCCTTTCATTTTGCCTCTATTAATAATTTAGTTATGCTTAACACTACGGTACAGACTACTACTTGTGTAAGATAGATGGATCCAAACAAGCCAGGCCTCATGAAATTTGTACTTGCATATTCAAGGAGCTAATCCATCTCAGAGTATTTTAAAAAACTCAGAGAACAGCAAGGCTCCGGGTCACTAGGAAAGAGAAATGTAAGAATATCTTTAAAAGGATAAAGAGGATGAACCAAGGGATTAAGAGACCAGTCAAAATTAGCACCCAGAAAAATACTGCAATAAATTAAGACGTTGATAAGCACATAAAAACAGGTCATAGGTGACACACTGATCAGCTATAAACAAACTGCACTAAACCAATTTTAGGGTTGCTTTTTTAAAAGATAAAATCATTGGGCTTGAAGAGGCAGCAGCAGATGTTGTATCTTGAAGTTTTTGTCACTTGTCATAGTATCAGTCTGAAAAGGAGACCATAAATATAATCTAAATAAAGAACACTAAGGTGAAAGCAAAACCTCTCAGAGAACTGCTTTCAGAACACAGAGACCTAGACTGGTTCAACACAAGTATAAAAGCATGTGCCTTCTGGGGTCAGAAATAGTCATAGTTTTGTTGAAGATTTGAAAAATGTAAGAGAATCATAGAATGGTTTAGGTTGGAAGGGACTGTCAAGATCATCTAGTTCCAACCCCCTGCCACAGGCAGGGACACCTCCCACCAGAGCAGGTTGTTCAAAATGCAGCTGCTGACTACAAATGCAAAAGATACCAAGTTGGGAGAGGTTAGAGAAAACGCGGGATGACAAAAATTCAGAGATCACAATGAATTAGAGAAAGCGAATGAATAAGATACCATTAAAGAATATAAAAGCAAATTACCATCCCTCTTTAGGTGTCATCAGCTGCAGAACATCGGGGACAAAACTGCAGAATATCAGGGCTGGGAACAACTGATTGGGCATTTCTTAAGAAAAGGCTACAGGGATCATTGCTGGTCAAACTACAAGCCAGCATCCTATTGCTGCTAAAAAAGCTGATATCCTGAACACAAATTCTTTCATTTCAGACAGATGAAGCCAGCTTTCCTATTTATATGTAAGGCCTCAGCTGGAATTGCATGTCCAATTTTGGACAGCAGTTACATGGTGGATGCCAACAGGAGAGCAAAAAGAATGAACCAATAACTAAAACCCCCATGAGATCAAAGAACAAAGACCAAGTCTCAGGAAGACAAGAAGGCAGGAATGGTACTCATAATTCAAATATGTAGAAAGTTGCTGAAAAATTAATAAACTTATGTTTATTTTCCTAGGACAACATATTAGGGATTAAAATGCTGCAAGAGACACTTTGATTAGACACTAAGAAAAACTTCTGGGTTACCTATACTGACTTTGAAATTTGTTTTGCTGGAGAGAATGTTAAGAACAGTTTAGACCAACACTTTTTTAAGAAGTCATCTTCAATGTAGGTGATACAGACTGGCAGAGGGCTAACACGCTGAAGATAGCACAAAGCTCCTTTTGATCCTGTATTCTGAGTTTCCAAGTAACCAGACTTTCTAGAAAATCTTAGGTAAGTAGAGGAATTGTAAACCCTTTGGTCTGTAGAATTATAAAATGCTGTTCTACAAAGGCTACCCGCGCCACAAAAGGAGACCAAGTTCTCACTCCACCTCACCTGCCCCGATGAATGATTAGTCAACTACTAGGGACAGGATCTTAGATCACTAAAGTGCTTCGCTATAAAGAAGAAAAGAAACAGAGGCAACAGGCTCTAGCAGAAATACCACCCAACCAGAAATATGGTGAAGATAATGAAAGAAGACACCCCTTTTCTTTTTTATCTGATCAACCTACTTTTTCAAGTCGGGAAATATAATCTCTTTCCAGACGTTCTTCAGCTTGTTTCAATCCTAGTTGCTGTTCAGCTGTCATATTAGATTCATCAATAACAGCAGTGTTTTCTAAATAGTCAGCTTCCAAAGTATGTTCTTTAGTAGATTCAGAATTCTTTATTTTACCTAGAGAAAGAAATAGTTATTTTCTTTAGAATAACTCAAGGAGAGGAAAAGTGAAAGTGCAGAGCAGTTAAGAGATTCTCACTAAGGAGCCAAACACATATTAGAGCTACATTCCATCCAGTTTTTTGTCCAAAGGCTGGCTAAAATCACCTCAGATGTGAGGATCTTTGCAGTATATTAACCAGTATTTTGGAAAGACTTCAGAGACTCATTTGCTACTAGGAGTGTTATCAAAAAGAGATACACAAAAAAGAAAAAAAAAAAAGAAAAAAAAGGCAGATTCACTTTGTGTTTGTTTCAATAACTTCACAGCCTCTTGAAGTTCTTCAAGGCAAGGAAGAGGGGGTTTGGTGTTGTTATGCAGAACAGAGGACACAAGAACCTGATGCTCTACTGGAACAGAAATTAGACACGTTTGGCTTAAAATTTTTGTTTTACACAACAAATTTTATTAAGGCAAATAGTCACAGAACTGCCTTTAAGACATTCACAAAGATGATCTTACAGAGCCAGTCACCAGGCACTTCAGGCCCTCAACTGAGAAGGCTGCTGGAGCTGCATCAGAACACACGGCAACACCTTGTCGCCCACGGCCAGCAGCCACTGAGCTCCGGAATGCGGCTGCTCACAAAATTGCAGGTCAGTTCCGAAAGGCCAGTTCCTCCACATGCCTACGAATTGTTCACAGTCCACTAATTTGTACAAGCACCTGTATCTTTAATTATCCCAGGAGTTTTTACATCAACAAAAGCGAGGGCTATTTGTGGTTTGGTTTGTTTTTCTCTCTTCCCCCCCCCCCCTTTCCTTTCAAAGGAGATCTGTGCCCCCAGATTAGCTAGGAACCAGAACGGAGCAAGTTTTCAAGTTCTGGTTTCTCAGTGACAGATGGTCCCTACAGTACATGATGGTGGTCTACAAAGAGCTGACTGATCACAGGATGCTGCCATTTCAACTTGTTTTTCTCGTGAAATTTGATTAAGACATTTAAAAAAAAAAAAATGCACTTTAATATTTTCCCAGTATTTCCATACAAGCAACTGCTGTAGCTGTTGCAATAGTGGGAAATACTTCAAATAGGAGGCCTGCACTGGCACACCATCTTAAAAAGAGCTTTTTTATTAGAAAAAAAACCTGCATTTTGAAAAACTGTCACGAATCCTGAATTGAGGAGTTAACCTGAAGTGAGACAAAACCTGATCTGTGTATTTAATTCAGAAATTGAAAAATCTGTGTAAGAACTGAACGCTCACAGAGGTGACAACTGATGTATGGTTTGGATGCCTGACCTCCCTACATTTAAAAGCCATCTACCTAAACAGATTTTAAACATTTTTTAGTAACAAAAAGAGCATGGCAATCACAGGAAAAAAAATTTTTAAAAAGATAGTTTCCCATTTTCTATAAAAAAAACCACCTTTTCTTGCAGATTTCCCCCTGATTTTTCTGAAAAGCACCAATAGCTGGCGCTTCCATAAGTGGCAACGTTATTATGAAGGGTTCTCTCCTCCCAAGACACTATATTCACAAAATTGCCTGAAACCCACGCACAATAAGCATCTTGCAAAAATGTTTAGGTCCCGGGCATGAGAAAAAAGGACAGCTATTATCACAGCCTCTTATTCCCTAAGTAATACGCTTGTATTGTTCGTATGCTCTCTCGAAACGCAAGCAGCAACTTACTGTGTGTGAAAAAAAACAAGCAAATAGATTTTGAAGTGCATTTCATACTGCTGACAATTCTGCCAGAAGAAAATTGAATAAAGCAGCATTGAATAATACTCACTGAAGTCATCAGACTTAGGTTCCATCTTCCTCTGATCCAAAGCAGTCTTACCAGGATCACCAGTTTGATCAACACCAGTCTTCAAAGCAGGAATTCCCAGTGGATTTTCCAACACCAGTTTCCCTTTCTGTGCAGCCGTTAAACTTTCCATACTGATCCCATTCCCTGAAACATGGGAGCCTGGAAAGTTTTCTCCCAGTGTTTGAGCTTTTGCCTGTTTCGGGTTTTCCGCTGCTGCTGATAAATTAGAAAACTTTTTTGCTTTTCCATGACTTCGATCCTGCAGGTTTGACCCCACATCTTTAGTTCCAGGAATACAACTATTTACTTTGCATGATTTATTTTCTCCTTGTTTTTCAGAACAAACATCATTTTGTTTACTTTTTTTGCTGCTATTCCCACTTGGAGAACTTCTCCCAACGTCCTTCACAGATTTGTCGTTTCTGTTATGTTTATAGGTTTGATTATTTGTCACTTTGACTGCTTTGCCTTCCTCACAGACAAGACGGACAGACTTCCTTGGGTCATGATTTCCATTCTTTGAGCTCTTGGCCTCTTCCATTATAGTGAAGACCTGCTTCTCCTGTCTCTTGAGACCACTTGAAGTGCAATTCTTCAGCAATTTGCAGTTGATTTTAAATCCACTGTGCAGGCAAGGATCGTAGCTGATTGTCTACTGAAGAAATAATGACAGACATTTTTATACTGAAGGAGTGATATCAAAGCTCTGTGCAGACAACGCATTAAAATAAACCTCTCTGAAGAGAAGTGTAACTACAAATTATTATAGGAAGGATGTTCTCCCCACAGGTGTAAGTGCATTTCCATCATACATTCTGTATTAAAGTATAACTCACGAAAAATGTGATCATCTTCAATTCTATTTCAAAGAGGAGGAGATATGAAGGGAAGAAAAATGGCAGAATATGGTGAAAAACACTCAGCGATAAACCTGCCAACAGCTTGCTTTTTTTTCTTCCCTTCCTATTTTTGGCTTTCTGAAAAAACCAAGAACCAAGATATCTGCAACTACACTGGAAAAAAAAAATAACACATCTAAAAAATACCACTCAGTAAGCATAAGACTCAAATTAGCCACCAGAGAAAGCTAATTCAATTTCCATCAAGCAAGCTCTATTTTATTAACGGATTTAAAAAAAGAAGAAGTATTTAAAGATATAGCTCAAAGTATTAAAAAAAAACCCTGACCTATCACCCATACCCATTGGTACTTCAGCATATTTCTGACACTACCATTCTCATATAACGTAACTGCCATCAATTAAATAAGGTGTTGTTTAGCCAACACACACACACACACACCAGTAAATATTTTGTTTAGCTGCAGACTATCTTTACTTATGTAAACCTCAGCCCTTTAGGTGGTATATCATCTAAGCTTTATGCTGGAGACAATGTAAAGGTTGTTTTTCCAGTGGGAAGCTAAGCTAAGCAGGAATAAGTGGGCCTGTTTCTAAGGAATTACTAATACAGAAAACAAAGGGGGAATCTATAACACAAACTTTTTTTAGTAAATAACCGAGATAGCAATAAAAAATTATGAGAATGAAGTATCAGCCACAGAAGAAAATAAATTTTATAAAACTATAGCAAGGTAAGAGTTTGGAATCCAAAATTTATTTCTTTCCTGTCTGCATACATATTTGGCAGGTGAACACATGATTCATGGGAACTTCTGGCTTTTAGAGAACCCATAAAATTAAGTAGCTTAGCGTTTAGTGAAGACAAGGAATAATAGAAAAGTCCATTAATAACAACTATCACAAGTATCACAATGTACTTTGTGCCTAAGTAATAAGAAGCAGAAGGAAGGATCAGGATCAAATGTCTGGTTAAAAAAAAAAACTTTCTGAATATTATCAGTATAAAGGACAGTAATTTATTTTTTTTAAGATTATATAATGTAGTTACTATCTCTCTCTCTCACTTTAAAGGGACACAAATCAGAAAACACTTCAGGACAGAAAGCACATACTGAAAATCGTTATCTTAAGCCCCCATTGACAAAATTTAAAATACGTATTATCTTTCCAAAATGAAAGAAACCCAAACAAACAAAACCCACAAGAATTTTCATGAAGTTGATGTCAACATCACAGTCTTCTGTGAAATATAAAAGAAAAAAAAATTTACTTAGCCATTGGAATTTAGTAATACCTTTATTTCAAAAATGTATTTAGTTATTATTACAGCTATTTTCTATTAAGCACTAACTACACTTCGTTCTTATTTCTAGACCAAAAGTAAAAAAATATATAAATAGTATTTGCTTTTGGATTGTAGCCACTGTCTTTCCCACAGTAATTCTTATTAGCTCAGCAGCAGGAACTACTGCCCACCTGCACCAGTGCTGCTCAAGCTTTAGCAGGCTAAGAAGAGCCCAGAGTCCCCATGGGTTGGCTAAATTATTCTAGTCTCTGACTACCAGTATAAAGCACAGCTCTACAGACTGGTGAGATGTTACAGATATGTACAGGATGTCACTGTCTCGAAACTGTACTCTACTGAGAAGTTTTTGTATGTAGCCAGGAGAGAAAGGACAGCAAGATTTTTCAAATACTAGACTATTCCTGATGTATTACTTGCTCAACCTAGGGGAGAAAAAACAAAACTAAACCAAAACAAAACCAACAACAACAACAAAAACACAAACACACATCACTTCCATTTTAATTTATGGTTCATTTCTGACATCTACACCACCCTTCAACTCTGGATTGGAGGCCACGCTTCCACATTCCCTGAAAAGCTGGGAAGTTAGTCGGCACTAACTCTGGCAGGAGCAAAACCACCCTCTCTCCAACCCCGGGTACTTACTCCCCAACTGCTCGGGCTGCTCCCTCCCTTGGGCAGTTCTGCAGTGAAGAAAACCGGAAAACCAATCCGGCTTAACATAAAGCTGGCACAAGGGAGGAGGAGGAGCAGGAGCTGGTAATAAAAAAAACAACTAGTAGGGTGTGGACAACTCCTCTTGGCACCACTTCCAGCTAAAAGCTACCATCAAACCCTGGCATTGGAGGAACAGTGGGTCTTCGTTTTGCTCTGATGGTTCTAAGTGTTAGATTTGTATTTTGCAAGAAGGTTTAAAAAAAAAATCCAGAAAAAATGATACAATAGGGTCAAATTATTTGATCTTAATCCATTCAATAAAATATACAGTTAATTATTCAAAGATAATACATGACCTTTAATGAAATGTACAAATGAGGTGGGGAAAAAACAACTAAGGACAATGCTAATAAAACCTTTATAACCCAGCTAATAAATTGTGTACTGTGATAATGTTACATAATAAGAGAATGATTGTAATAATGCAAGCAGTTAAGGTTAAAAAGCATAGATATATTCTGTATTCCCAAGAAACATGAATAAAGGTATGTCATGAAATTTCCTAAGACAAGAATATTTTGTACAAAAGAAGCTAAGCATTCCTCAATGAAATTCAGAATCTGAAATGCAAGAGTAATAATAATGTTGTTTTACTTCAGGATTTCTTTTTCTTTTTTCTTTTCCTCTTTAATACTGAAACAATTTAGCAAACAAAAAATAATGTAAACTGCTGTACAATACTCAATAGTAACCAAGCCAGCCATCTCACAAAAAACTGAGAAGTAAACCAGCAAATGAAATTTAAGATATAAAACGAAAGAAGAGACCACTACTAAACCTGAGACAATCCCCAAAAGCTCCGTCCTCCTCTGGCCAGCACTCACAGTCTAGAGGAGACAGAGAGGGAAACGGGAGGAGGGAGAGGAGTGCCTTCAAAAAGAACAACATGGTTGGAAACAAAACACAAGAGTGGAGTGAATCAGTGCTGAGGTGGCACCTTTCTAGAATCTGGATGGCATGTCTTATTCACAAGCTCAGGCTCATACCAAATTGCCAGACCGGGAATCAAAGAGGGATCTTCTCCAGGCAGGCTGGCAACAAAACCAGAGTGTTTCACCTGCGTCTGCAAATTGGGGTGTGATTCACTTGTTTAAATCATTTCAGCACATGTCATTTATTCACGATCCTGGTGTTACAGGGGACTTGGTTTCCTCTGCTTTCTGAATGTACAGCGCCCATTACCCCTCTGAGATCTAGCTCAATTCCTGGCACTTCATAGAAAAATAATCTGGCTGAAACCCAACAGCTTGAGGTCAGACAAGACACCGTATGACCTCAAACTCTGCAAAATTATTAAACCTATACATACCTGCAACAATCAAATTTAAAATGTTTAAAATCAGCTTTGATTTCACTACTGTAGAATTCATTTGAGGCTCACGAAACGAAGGAACACAAACGACTGTTTCACTTTCTTTTCTGCCAGTTTCTTTTGTTTCCTCCTCTGAGACTCGCATTAGAAAATTGTGCATTTGAATTGCAAAAAACTCAGGGAAACGCTTAATTCCAAACAGGAAAAAACCAAACTGCTTTCAAGAAGATACCTCTACCCATTTGCCCTTCCACTCCTTCCTCTCAAGTTGTTCAACTGCATTTAATTCCTTCAGAAGCACGTGGTTTGGGTCAGATTTTGCTGTAACAGGGCCTTTTCCAAGATGAAGGCCAAGTTAAACTGTGAGCTCTCGCATTTCGAGTTGCTCTTCTGGAAAGCATTTCTTTTTTAATTGTTTCATCAACAGCAGAACTGAACATACCTGCTTTCCTCTACATTCATTTTGTGCTCCTCTGTCATGCTCTTAATCACAGCCCATGGGGCAAGCAGAGGAGATGTGCTGTTGCTGAAGGAACACACACACTGAGTGGTTCTGAGCTACTCCTCAAGAGGAAACATAACTACCTCCTGCCTTACCCTCAGCAGAGATCCCTCCTCTACTGAGGCATGATTTTTAAGGATAACAAATTCAACAATTTTTTACCATTGCTTCAAGTATGTTCTAAAATTTGGTCCCAACTAGCTGAAAGGTCCAAAAGACAAGAGCATAGAAGAACAACTACAGGGAAAGAGAAGAGTCTCGTAAGTTTCGTTTCCCCAGGGAGTACTAGATTAAATATAAGCAGCAAAAGTACTGCAAACATCACTGTTATCACCCTGTTTCTGTAAAACACACCCTCCTTCGAGATAGAGAGACCTGTATTTTATCTGAGACCTGCTTTTATCTGTCCCATTGCGGCTGTTCCATAAGCCCAAATCTCCCCAGCCAGCCTTCCAACAGTAAGTGGGGTGATTAACCTCATTCCCCCCCAGCTGATTACCAGTATAGCCCAGCTGAACTTCCTCTGCAAAAATAAAAGGAAATTCAGCAAACAAAGATTGTGGCCCTGAACAGGAACAAAAGGAAATGTTGTCTTCTGCACTCTATTCAGATTGCAGCACAGGTAATATCTACAGATGGCCCTAAAGCTCAGGGAGGGGTGGGTGTTTGTGTCTCTTTTCTGGACTGTTTACAGCCTTACACCCGTTTTTGTGTCTGTGAGCTTCTACGAATCCTTCAAGCTTCTCCTGTGTCCTATGCCAATAGCTTAAAAAAATGGTATCATGTTTATGTTTGTTTAGTGATGAACTAGACTTAACTCAGCACAAGCTATTATCAATGCTTGATATTTTTCCAAACTACTTAGAACTACCTGAGATTACTGGCCACTAAAGCGCCTCAGGCTCTACCAGCAATAAACCCACTGGTATTCTTAGTAACAAAGAGAAGTGCTATGCAGTGTTTCAGAGCCTCCTGTTTCTACAGGCTACAGAATTTAGACTAGTAAGTAGAATACAACCAGAATCTATCTAGAAGGATAGCCAGTGTTGTGCACACAAAATTTAACATGCAAAACTAGAACTCTGGGTTTAGCAAAGGTATTTAACTCATTAGGAAGCTCTGATGGTGTATTTACAATGTGGAGGATTGAAAACTTCTAAGGAAGTGATCATTATATATTTGTTTATCTAACTGTAACAGGATTACATCTGAATTACAGAAGTACTGCTGAAGTAACAGGAAAGGCTTTGCTTGATGCAGAACTAAGTAACATAGGTGCAAATATCTTACAATTAAATTATGAAATGAGCAGAATACGCTGGATAGGACATCCACAGAAGATGTGCTTGCTAGAGATTATTCTCCCTTTGCATTGACACCCGCTCTCTTTTCACAACACAATATGACTCACCGAAAAGGTGAGAAAGAGGCACGTCACCAAACCCAAGAACTGCCACTTTCTGAACCTACTACTGCTGATGACTCCCATCCCAAACTTGAGGAAGTCACCCTCTTTCATCCACACCAGTCATATAAGCAAGTTACAATGGCTTCCCTTACCTCTGCATTTTATATAAATGCTTTAATACGTTTGGGTTCTGATCCTAAGTTTTACTGTAATAGCCCTCTAATGTTTGGCACTCAACTCAAGCAAGCACTGAAGCCAGAAGAGGGGTACCACCTGCCTGAAATGTCGCTGTATGATCATGCTGTAACCAGATCAGGAAAGCCATCCAAGGTAGCTCTAAGTTTGAAAAAGAACAGACACAACGTTTGTACATCAGTACAGGTGAGGAGACTGGAAAAAAAAAAAAACAGTACAGGACTGCACAGGTTTTAAAGCCTCTTAGAGGCTAAACTAGGTTCCAAAGGCCTGAACTGATAATGGAACTGGCTTAAATAGCAGCTATGCAATTAAACTCAATTCAGCCATCTTATTCTTAAACCTCTATTTATACTTGGCACTTGTGCTAAATAAAAATACAGCAGTATGTATTTGTGGTATATCTGCATCTCGTATTTAAGCAATAGTGATCCCTTCACACAACCTTCAATCCCTGAGGCTGGGACTGCCTTTGAGCTACTTTGAACCAGTCACAAATTCATTCACAAACTGCACGTAAACCAAATGGATCCTTAACCAGTATCCTTACATCCGCTTTACCAGGATCCAGCACTTTCACTACTGAAAAATATATGCTGAAAACCACTACTTCAGAAACACTGTCAAGAATACATCCATGTCATTGCCGCATGGTCTGAGTCATGACAGTTTGCAACACTAAACTGGTTTCAGGCTCCCAAGCCAAGCTTTGCCGACAACAAAAACGAAAATCTGAAAGTTACTTCTTGCTGGAAAGATTATTTCCTACATCAACAGAAATAAAAAATAACATCTAAGAAAAATCTTGAAAAATAGTGGCTCTTCTCAAAGATTTGCAAGAAAAATTATGAACCAAGGATAGAACAGGAATACATATGCATGCATGTAAGCAACTCTAGTAAATAAAAAAGTAAAAATTAGATTTAGGTGCACTGTTACTAAATTTAGGTGATAATTTTTATTACTTTTAAGTTAAAAGTTACTAATCTATTATTTATGTGCAAATAAACAATTAATCACACAATACACAATATGAGTATACAAAAAGCATCAGAAATGTTGACTTCCTCTAGATTGCTTCCATTCTACAAATTAATCCACTAAGCAAATGGCAGGATCCTTCTTTTTCTGAGTTCTCAGCCTAAATGAGTACCAATATTACATTATTTCGTTAAGATAGGGACAATAAAAGAAAGTTAATTTAGTAGAAATGCTTTGTAAAATTTCAAAAGCATTATGACCAGAAAACAGGATATACTCTCCATTGGGCAAAACTTTGAACTGCCTTACGGCATCAGGATGAACACACAATCCAAACCCATTACTTTGTCAGGATGATCCACAAGTCATTTAAGAGAAGCTCCCCAGGGATATCTTGCTTTCAAGTAGGACACAGGGAAATCCTGCTCCCTTTTCGCTTTCTCCCTGTAGCAGCTATTCCCTTCAGAGGAAGAACAAGGTAAATGCCCCACAGCATGCAGGTGTCTGGTGGCATCCGGTAGTTTCTTTTCCTCTGCTAGCTGAGGTATGAGAGAAAAGTCCCATCTGTCCTTCTGATACCTCTGTACTTCTGGGAACCTATCCCAAACAGTAATTCTATCCCAAAATTAATTTTATTAAAGCATTTTCACTAAGGCTAAGTAGAAACATGAGTTTAAAAAGCCCATTGGCAAAGCTGATGTTTGTAAAGGAGACCTCTCACTCCTGGCACAGCGTCTTCTGCCAGATATTGTAATTAAGTCATACTTCCATGGCTCATTTAATTTTCTTGTCACGGACATAATTATGTCATAACTATCTGGGGTCACACTATCCAAGCAGCACCTATTGAAACCGGGAGCACAAGTCAAACAAAACCAGAAACAACACGTATCCTCTATTTTCAGAGAAATTCAATGACTCTGGAATCCAGGGCATAGTGCTCAGGAAGCCAAGTGACGTGGAGGTGGCATGAATACAAAAAAAAAAAATAAAAATTACTAGATCTATACTCAGATACAACTGTTATTTTATTGTACTAATCCCTACTGTAGCCTAAACCTGATTGTTTTGCTTCTCTGTGTGCTACCAGCTCGTCCTCCTTCAATATACCCAGAAACAACCTTAAAAGCAAGAAGGTCTCAGGTAATAGGACACATTCAGCCAACTGGCAAATTGCAACATATTGCAAAAGGAGGAAAGTCCTTCAGCTGTATTTGTATACAAGGTAAGTCAACAAAAGAGCACTAACAGACAGGCGAAGGGATGCCTCTGTGTCATTTCAGGCACCTCACAACCCACAGAAAGAAGAACCTCTCGCTTTGGCAAGTAACGGCAGTGGAGGGAGGAGACATTTCCCCCCCGAGAACGGCCGGGGAAAGGGGGCCATTTCCCCGGAGGGCCTCATTAACGGCCACGGTCTTCTCCCCCCNNNNCCCCGCCCCCCCCCCCCCCCCCCCGCCCCGCGCCCTCAGTATTTAATTCCCAGGGCGTGAGAACAACAAGCCGCACGCACACCACTGCAGACCCCGCCAGGCACTACCTTCAGGACGGGCCGCCTGGATGCGGCCGTGGGGCCGGCCGCGCTTCCTCGCTGACCTTGGCCCCCGCCAGCTCCCCCCGGGACCATGACCGGCGCCCCCGGCCGGGCGTGCAGG
>VZTM01002609.1:133283-158966 GCA_013400555.1 Jacana jacana | reverse complement strand
GGGATGCCGGGGCTGCGCCCCCGCCATGCCCGGCTCCAGCTGCTGGAGGCCCCGACGCCAGCGGCTCAGTCCGGCCCGGCCGCCATGTCAGCCGCGCCGCGCGATGCATTGTGGGGCGAGGGCGGGAGGGAAGGAGGGAGAGCCTCGAGGGCGGGTGGCGCTGTCAGGCAGCGGCGGGTTGGAGGGTTATGCCCGGCCCGCGTCGGCCACGGCCGCTTTGGGGGTCTCCCTCTGCCCCTGAGAATGCACCCTCCCCCGCCGGTGGCTTGCCCCCTTCCTATCGCCCTCCGGCCTTCAGGGCCTCCTTCCACCAGCGCCACAGCAGGAAGAGGAGATGTGGGAATAAAAGGCTCTGTTTTTCCCTTCACCCCCCTACAGACACTCCATTTTTGTTTTACGTTTTTCCCCATGCCCGCCAGGCCCTCAGGAGCAGGGTTAGGGCTCACCTGGAGGGCCTGCCCCATGCCACAACCTGGGCCTTTTATTCAGGGCCTTCCCCCCACTCTTCCCTCAGGGCCTTCTCCCCCCTTCCCTCGGGGGTTCATCCCCTTTTCCTCTGCTCCGTTTGCTGGAGAAGGCCGGGTGTGCTCCCTGCAAAGCAGCCGGTGGTAACCGGGGACACTGGAGGGGGGTGAGGGAATGGCTCCTGGCTCCCTGACCTTGGCTAGGAAGCTGGCTCTGGCCGCTGCCACGGACAGCATCTTGGCCAGCGTGTCTGCTGCCAGTTCCACAGGTCTCGGGAGAGAAGAGGCTGCCCGCCTGGCTCTTGGCAGGGCTGGAGGGTGACCTAAAGAAAATTGGCAAGTGCTTGTGTAAGGCAAATCTCTCAGTGAATCAGTACGGTACTACCCCTTCTTGGCAGCAACATGCTGTGTTGTTGGCACTTCCTAGCCCAGGCTAAGGAGGCCTTTCCAGACAAACAAAGCCCATAAAAGATTAATGTTGAGCTGCTAAAGGGGTTCAAAGGAAAGTATTAGAACTGATGTGAACAGTAGTGCTGGAAATACTAACTCAAATTGTCTAGGTAGGTAAACAAAAGTTGCGAAATCTGTAACACTAGATTCTATAAATACTGTCAGGAGGTACTTCTGGATGTATTGTGAAGTCAGTGTGATCCTTAGAGCTAATCTGCTCTTTTTGTTGTCCCCCTGAAGGTCTCATTTTGTGAAAGGAGGACTGGGTAGCCCAGGGTGTTGTTGCTAATGGGCTGCAGTGAGCTTTTACCTTTAGGAATGTGGGTTGATGGAGTCCAGGTCAGCAGGGACACAAGTTGCAGTGCTGCAATGCTGTTTGAGGGCAGCTGAGGTGAGGTGAACAGGGCTGGGCAGTGGTTTCAGTCCGGTCCAGTCCTATTTGACAAAGATTTGTATAAGCTTTAGTAGGCCAAAGAGAAAATTGTAAAATTAACTAAATGATACTTGCTAGTGGACACAGTCCTAGATCAGTATTTAGACATGCTAGTGAGCAAACACACACCAGTTTGCAAACCTGACTGGCATTTTTCCTGCAGGCTGAAATTTATTAGAATAGATCAGATTTGGTGTGAGATTTTTGTACAGTTTGACTCTGAAAACTTGCATAACTATAAAGCCAACCGTTCTTGATATAGTCTCTGTGTGTAATTCAGGAACAATTCTCCCCTCTTTGCTGCTGTTAAGGAGTATTTTATTGCAGGGAGTCATATAGAAACATGGCGGTAAAAGAGGAAGCCACATTCTACTGCCAGCTGGCCATTATTTAAAGAATTCCCAATTCAGTGCCAGTGATGAAAAACCTTCAGATTCTGGGCCCAGTTTGTAGGAGAAAGCGTTACTTTGAAAACCACTAAATTTTACCTAGAAATCAGAGACAATAATCATAAAGCTGTAGTTTATAAAGTCCCTTTCCAGAGCAAGACCTCACTTGTCCCGTGTTCCAATATGATGCCTCATTTTTAGTCCCAAACTACTATAATGTTATGCCTCAAAAAATGTAGAAGTGTGTCGTAGATTTCTTTCTAAACTTCTGGCCTAAAAGTGATTATATTGAATTCTTTTCATTTTTGGAATTATTTTTTATATTATTTTTAGGATTTACTATGTTTTAGAAATTTATTTGAATAGATATACTATATTAAAGCCCTCTTCCCTATCTGAAGAAACTCTAAAGCTTCTTAGATGATATATTTATAAAATGAAGAAATCATATTTGATTATCATCTAGAGGAAAGGTTCTTGGTCAATATTAGAGCCAGGAAAGTATACAGAAAGAGAGCCCTTACCTGTGAAGCTGAGAACTTTGGATCTTTAACTGAGTGTATCTTCCCCTATAGCCAGGATGGCAGCAAAAGGTTTTCCATCTATATATTTTTCTAGCATATTGCATTATTTCTTGATGCTGGATGTCTACTTACGCTGAAATACATAAAACCAGGAAAAAATCTGAGATGTTTCTAAGTTAAAATTTTTCAACTATTCATGCATGGCTTCTTTACTTACAGCAGTGCTGCTTATGCTTGAATTACCTAACCAAATTTAATCAAGATGTCAAAGATCTACCAAAACTCAGTTTAAAATAAAACTGAAAAAAAATCACAAAGCGAGATTGCAAAATGTAATTTGCTCTTCAAGAGATAGATTTCCAATAGGCATTGGATGTGCTACTTAATTGCTTTCTGTAAATCACTACCTTTTGCTTTTCTTTGCCAAGAATTATCAGAATCATAGGCATGGAGGACCAGTTTCTCGGTCCAAGAAGAAATCGATGACCATCAAATGCTTTCTATGGTTGTTACTTTATATATCCAAACCCTTTCCTTCCAGCAGGCATAGCAGCAAATGGTACAAATGGCTATTTTTTCTTGCAGACAATCCAAGAATGGCATCAGTGCACTTGAAGCAGTGGTTTGGCTCTGTAGATCTGAAAGCTGTGGTACCAAATTCAGTTCCTGATGCTTAATGCTGCTTTCTTACTTAAAAACCCTTTGGTAATGTGTTTTTTTCCCAGATCACACTGTTAGACCAGTGGTCTGCTCACTCATTTCAGGTGTGTGCAGGGAACAATTGCCTGCAGGCCTGGCTGAGGGTGCTCAGTTTCACATGACAGGGTGCACGGCGAGTTGGTTGGTTTTTGCTGACTGTGTGCTGTGACTCTTCTTCAGAGCCCTTGCATTGTAACCACTAGCAACCAAGCCACTGGTATCCTTTGACATCACACCGTAGTTACTAGATGCTATAGTTAGTGTATGAAAAAAAGGCACTTGCAGATCCATCAAAAATCACGATAATTCTATCCCTTATTTTCCTAGGCCATGGTTAAAGCAGATGTCCAGACTGGGCCTGGAGCATCTCTTATGAGGGAAGGCTGAGGGACTTGGGTCTTTTCAGTCTGGGGAAGAGAAGGCTGAGGGGGGATCTGATCAACAGCTATAAATACTTAAAGGGTGGGTGTCCAAAAGGAACAGTCTTTTTTCAGTGGTGCCCGGGGACAGAACTGAAGGGGCACAAACCTGAACGTAAGAAGTTCCATGTAAACATGAGCAGGAACTTCTTTGAGGGTGGCAGAGCCCTGGCATCCTGGAGGATGGCTGTCCAGAGAGGCGGTGGAGTCTCCATCTCTGGAGACATTCAAAACCCATCTGGACATGTTCCTGTGCAGCCTTCTCTGGGAGGACCTGCTTTAGCAGGGAGGTTGGACTGGATGATCTCCAGAGGTCCCTTCCAACTCTGTATCATGCTGTGCTTCTGCTGTACCCCCACACACACATAGTATTACTGCTCTTGAGCCAACTACCACCTTCGCTTGTCTTGTACCCATAAGTGGCCTTCCTTAATACACAGCTGCCTCCGCCAAACGCCCAGTTTTGGAGTATCTGAACGCTGCCTAAATCCATCCTCCCCGGGTCTGGATGGACACATCTCCTAGCCCATTGCAGGCGCCGGACTGTTGCAAAAGCCCCGTTTGCAGCAGTCCCTTTCTTTGCGGCAGCTCTTTCCCCACCGTGGCGAGGTGCTGGGCGGCGCGGCCGTGCAGCATGCTGGATCCTGAGGGCAGTGTGGAGCACCAGCCTTCCTCTGCCTTCCCTAAAGTTCTCCTCATCTCCCTAGCCATGCTCCTTGCAATTGCCGCCCTCCTGCTCTTAGCCCTTTCCGCCACCCAGCAGAAAGAGCCTGATTTTTACACTTTCAAAGTGGTAAACATCAGGGGCAAACTAGTCTCTCTGGAGAAATACAGGGGCTCGGTAAGTCTGCGCGGGGTGGGCAGCTCGCCCGGACTCCTCACTAGCCGGTCCTTGCATGCCTGCGGCAGCCGAGCGGGGCGGAGAGGGTGTGCATTCATTAACGTGGGGCTTCACGCCTGGTCTGTTAACTCCTCTGGAGCGCTGCCCGCGCCCTGCCTTTGATAACGCTCCGCGGGGCACAATAAAACCTTCCGCAGCCTCCGACCTCCGTCTCCGTGTCTTCTCCTGCTGCTGCTGCTGCTGCCTGCAGACGTGGCAGGCAGCGAGTCTTCCCCCTTCCCTGCCTGCTCCCTGCCTGCCCTTCAGCAGGCTGAGCTGCACTGCCTTCTGGCTGGTAAAAGTTGAAGCTCTGGAAGTTTGTACTTTTGTGTAACTTACTTTTGGAAGCTTATTTTTGCCTTTTAACTGCATGACTTCTAGTAATTTATTTTTTTTTTTCCCCCCTAAATCCCATTCCTTTTTAATGTTCCGTATTAAAAACCAACCGACCAAAGGATGAGATTTAATCAGTTCCTAATGGAGTTAGCGGATTTTACCATCATTAGTAAAAAAGCAGAAGGCATTATAAAGTAATTATTTTAGTATCAGTGAAATTGTAGCAACGCCGTGCTGCTCCCCTTGTCACTTCTTAGTGTGACAGCAGTACGAAGACAGGCATGTAGATGCACTTGGAATTTTATGGTACCTTTTGGATTTCTTTTGTGTATTCTGTTCAGGAATTCTAGGCAGAGCTTTTCTTCCCGTTTTAAGAACATTATCCCTCAACGTAACCTGGGGTTTTGTATATTTGTTTTTTTTCTAGTGGTTTGACCATCTAGGTCAAAGATGATGAGTACCTGTGGAGGAGTGAAAAGGGAAGTTAGCAGACGGGGTGCAGAATACTATAAGCTCTCTCAGCCACACTTACAAACTACTAAGAAGCTAAAATGAACATAAAGCCCACACCCGCCATCCGTAGCACTCAAGTGACCCATCTTCTGTGACACAGCCAGGCAGTCCAGCAGCTTGGCTGCTGCCCAGGAAGGCAGGCACTTTCACCCCTAGTCTCCAGCTCCGTTTCCCCCTTCCTTTTCCCAGCTCAGACACTTCCCTGGGGTGTCTGAGCTCACTGGGCCACAGCAGCAGGTTGCTAAAACATTGGCAGGAAAACAGAGAAAGCCCCCAGGAGGAGGATATACTTTTTTCTGAGCTCAGTAGAAAGGGAGACTGGTGGATTTGGACCAAATGAGAGGTCTGAAATTTACCTGGCCAGAGTCCTCCCCATCCCCCATTCACAACTGGGGTAGGGCAGAACTGGTCCAATGCACACTCAAATATCTGTATTGGAAAAGCCGTGGAACCTATTTAATACTAAGCAATATTTGCTTTTTCTTAGGAGTTCCTTCCAAAGGCTCTGTCCATAAATCCTGTTACTGGGGCATGTTTTGCCTGCAGGTCACCTGCAAAACTGTCTGAATAAGCAAATATCACTTGTAGATTCTCAACCTCGGAGCCAGAATCCATGTAGAAAGGGGTAAAGGGGAAACTTGGAGGAATTCCTTCCAGCCACCCTGCACAGAGCTGGGGGTGTTCATCCCCTCTAGAACAAGCTGCAGAGCCTGCCTTGGTGTCTGCTGACCAGGTTAGGGGTATGTGTCTGTATCTCCAGTGCTGCTGTGATACCAAGGCATTTTCCAGGTGCAACTGGTTTCATAAGGGAGAGCTCCAGAGCCGTACCTTGGAAAAGGTAACACCACTGGGGAATGGCACTCCTCGGTCTCTTCTAAGCCATTTGGAATCGTTTATTCCCAGAAAGTGATGACCAGCTTCTGCATGGAAAACCAAAGATTTGCATCAGAGAGCCTATTAATGTTCAGGCCAGCTGCTATTTGAGGATGCATGTGCACAGCTTTAAAGAAAACTATAGCAATAAAACACAACCCTTTCTGTCATTATGTTGTCAGAACTCAATATCAAGGTTAATTAACGAAGGTTAATTAAAAACTCCCCTTTATTTCTTAAAGTTGCTTAAATCTGCAGTTAGATAAGTAACGTTAAGGTGTAGGTTTATCCTATTTTAAAGCTATTAAAAGAAAGCAACTAATATATAAGTACTACGTGTGTGCTGCTGGTGTTTTAAAGCAAGTGAGTCACTAGTTAGCCCCTGGAAGAATAGTGTGCTAATTGCTAAACAGGCTTTTAACAGCCCTAAGCTTTCTGGCAGATGCAGAGAAAACATTTTCTTCAATTCAGTCACTCAGCTAATTTAGTTAAGTAACTACTTAATTTGTAGTCAAAAAACTAACTGGGAATTGAAAAAAGTCCAAGCACTTCCAGAGTGTTAAAAAAAAAAAAAAGTCTGCTAATTCCAAAACCACAAGAACCATGTTAAGCAGAAACAATCAGTGCAATTCATGACTTGCAGAATCTTTCAACAGCCACTATTAATGTAATTGATTGTGTATTCAGGTCACTGAGATAATTTTTCTTAGTGGGAAAAAAGCTGATTGATATTCTTTCATTTTCTGTTCAAGTGCATCTTGATAGAAATCACAAGTGCCCTCCGTTATACAGTAAATAAATGTACTAACCATTCTGAAATAATAGAAAAAAAAAAGGAACAGATTAATTTTTCTGCTGAAATAAGTATGCACAGGTACAACCTATCCTACTTCAATAAAAATACAAAACTATTGGAGAGATTACTCCCTTTTTATGGGGGCATAAGAAATTACATGCCAGAAGGCTAAAAATTTGGCCCAAATGCTATGAAATCAGGTGTGATATTACATTTACCTGAAAGCAGAGAAAGGGAGGACTGTTACTACTGAAAAAAAGAGCACCACAGATGAAACAGATCAAAAGGCTGCCAGTTGTACTGTGTTGCACAAGAAGGCCATCCTCCTGCCTTTCTTCCAGGCTACCATACTGGTATTAACCCATTAAAAATGGACCCATCTGATGCAAGGCTGGGAATGCAAGTGATGCAAGAATCAGGAGGATCTAAATAAGATTAGTTTTCTATCTAATCTATTACCTATCTAATTCAGGAACGCTTACATTTTATTTGATGATCTCCATCAGATACGCTGTAAGAGGCAGCATTCCTACCAAAAATAGTATCTATTTGGGAGTCAGAACTCCCAAGCATCAGCTCTTCCCTGCTGTGCTTATACCTATCTAGATATAATAGTAGCTACCTACCTGCCTGCCTACCACACAGCTCAGCGTGGTGTGCTGACGGGTAATTAAGCAGTGTCAGTGCAGTGCTTTGGAAAGCTCGAACCAAAGGTACTATAATAATGTAAAAAGCATTAGTCTCTATAACACTGTAAAGTACTATTTTACTATGGGAAGTAATGGTAGGCACTTTGCATCACAGCTCTCTGCAACCCAAGAATGTAGTATTACCAAGTGTGTACAAAGACAGGGTATAGCTACCTAATTACTGTCCAAATCATTGCTATTTTTTTTGCCATGAAGGCAACAGCTCTGTGAATTGATGTAATCTGGTACTTGTGGCTGCTTCTTCCATCAGTCAGGTGGATGGAGCCAGATAAGGATCTCCCGATTTAAAAACCTAAGGCTCTACCATCTCTGCTAACAGATCCACAGAGGGATACTCGAAGCCATAGCAGATTCATGAATCTCTCCAGGGATCTTTTCCTCAAGGAGCTACACTGCTGGAAACATTAAGTGAACCAAGAAATATTTTTGCAATGTTAAATAAATGAGTTCATTAGCAGAACGCATGGGTTTTGGAAGGAAAGGGAAGGAAAGGGTAGTATTAAGAGGTCAGACAACAGCTAACAGAGAATTCAGCTCAAATTAAGTCATTTTTGTAAGGTCCAGGATGAATTGTTTGCACTGCACACTAGGTGGTGTACTTGACTTGCACTCTTAGAACATAAAATCAGTCAAAAGGCATATTGAACTTAAATAATTTATAGTTGGAAGAAGTCAAAGTGTAGCCCTTTCATGAGAACAAAAAGAATGAATGTTATTTATTAAAAATAAAGAATAGAAAAAAATCACCATGTTTCATAGACTTATAGAATAGTTTGGGCTGGAAGGGACCCTTAAAGGCCATCTAGCCCAACCCCCCTGCAATGAGCAGGGACATCTCCAACTAGATCAGGTTGCTCAGAGCTCCATCCTACCTGACCTTGAATATTTCAGGCAATGGGGCATCAACCACCTCTCTGGGCAACCTGGGCCAGCGTTTCACCACCCTTATCGTAAAAGAATTCTTCCTTATAGCTAATCTAAACCTACCCTCTTTTAGCTTAAAACCAGTACCCTTTGTCATACCACAGAAGGCCCTGCTAAAAAGTCTGTCCCCATCTTTCCTGTCGGCCCCTTTTAGGTACTGGAAGGGGCTATGAGGTCTCTCCAGAGCCTTCTCCAGGCTGAATAGCCCCAGCTCTCTCAGCCTGTTTTCAAAGGAGAAGTGCTCCAGCCCTCTGATCATCTTCGTTCCCCTCCGCTGGATCTGTTCCAACAGGTCCATGTCTCTTGTGTGCCAGGGGCCTCAGAGCTGGACATGGTACTCCAGGTGGGGTGTCACCAGAGCGGAGTAGAAGGGCAGAATCACCTCCATTGACCTGCTGGCCACACCTTAGCTTTTAATTTAATCACTTGTGGTACCAGACACATGAAAGACAATTTGGTAAAGATTTTTAAGCAATCATTTTAAACATGGCTTATGAAATACTAATAAAATCCTGACAGTTTATTTATTATATGTTAGTTACACTTCTGGAAGGTTTGCTCTATTAAATGATGGAATTCAGTAATAGAATGCACTTTTCTAAGGAAAAAAAAGAGAAGCATAATGTTCCCTGCCATCCTAAGAAATGCTGCATGTAGTTTCCTCCTATTTTGTGGGAGAACATTTGGAAGTTGGGACCATTTGCAGCGTGAGCTCTCACACCCGTCACCACCTTGCTGAGTAATTACTGAGTTCAAGCAGCTGTAAAGGAAAATTGTTTCTTTTCGAGTGAATTCTTTCAAGCCCTCCTAACTTGAAAATCAAATAAAGGTTATAAAAGCTTGATTATTTTCATTGGCAAGTCATCTTTCATATCTGTTGTAATATGAACACAATACCTACATAATCTTATTTCCCCCCAAATCTCCAACAATAAATTCGTACATTACCATTGTATCTGGGGAAAGTACCAATAGGTGTGAGGACAGTCAGGTGTACAAGTATTTCTGCATCATGGGAATGCTCAGATTTAAACTATATTTGAAAAAACCCTCTGAAATTTTGTGTGAAAGAGCTACATGTGACATCAGCTCTTGGTGTTACAGTGTATCTTCAATCATACTATAGGACAGTTGTTACTATTCTTGGTAAATACAGTTTATTTAAAAATAACAGAACAGTATTTGTTATGTTATAATAGTTATTATAATAGTTATAAATGTTATGTATAATGCTAGTTATTTTTTATGTCCAATATATAAGTTCTATTTGAAGTGCTGTCAGTCTGCAGCAGGAATGCATCATAAAACTATTCTCTCTTCTCTGAAAAAAGAAATCCAAATACACTCCGTTATATCTGGCTGTTTTAGGAGACTGGAATTAAACTTTCAGGGGGAGCTTATAAAGGTAGTCTGAATGAATGTGATGCTTTGAAAGTTTGCTAGATGGCTCCAGATCATATTTCATATGCAAGTGACCAGGGATTGCTTAGATTGTATTCTGCTGACACGCGACACCGCAAAGATTACATCAACTTCTGCTTTATAAGATGACCTGTCTTCCAGGGAAAACACTGACGCTGCAAAACCATTTTAAATACAGCCATATACCTACACAAGGTACAAAACACACAAAGTAAGTGTTAATAATGTTTAACAAAATTATAAACACCAACATCCCCTTAGCTTTTTCTTTACTCATTCCTACTTTCTAGGGATTTCATCTTGTGATCCCATCCCTTACCCAGGGTTTACGGGCTTTATGTGCCAGGTTTATTTCTGGCCTTAAAAATACTATATACATGTAATGTTTTATTTTTCAGATATTATACTTTATTTGATGCGTTTTAATAAGATTTCCTATATAATAATATATTTTGTATAAAAACATACACAGGAATATGGAACAATAACTGTGTCCCAAAACTGGACACAATACTCAAAGTGTGGCCTCACCAGCGCTGAGTTTCCCCCTGTACTCAGCACTGGTGAGGCCACCCCTTGAGTAGTGTCCAGCTCTGGGCAGCTCAGCACAAGAGAGATCTGGAGGTGCTGGAGTGAGTACAGAGGAGGGCAACAGAGCTGGTGAAGGGCCTGGAGAATAAATCTTATGAAGAGCAACTGAAGGAGCTGGGACTGTTTAGTTGGAGGAAGAGGAGGCTGAGGGGAGACCTCATCATTCTCTACAACTACTTGAAAGGACATTGTAGGGAGGTTGGTGCTGGTCTCTTCTCACAAGTCATTAGCAATAGAACAAGAGGGAATGGCTGCAAGCAGCAGCAGGGTAGGGTTAGGCTGGACATTAGGAAAAAATTCTTCCCAGAAAGAGTGGTCAGTCAGTGGAATCAACTGCCCAGGGAGGTGGTGGAGTCACCCTCCCTGACTGTGTTTAAGAGTAGATTGGATGTGGTGTTGAGGGATCTGGTGCAGGGGAGAACTTTGTAGAGTAGGGCTGATGGTTGGACTTGATGATCCCAAGGGTCTATTCCAATCTGAATGATTCTATAATTCTATAAGTAACATAAGAATCCGAACTTCAATTGAGCAAAGCCAGTGGTCACAGACACAAGAGTCTGAAACCTGAAGTCAGAATTTTTCACTTCCTTTTTCTTGCCTCGCAGCTACTTGCTGGGTTACTTATCAGGTCAGTTCATGAGTACAAGGTTCAGGCTTTCCTCTTGCAGCACCTGGTCCTTCAACACTGCTCTCTCCCACTGACAATAAAGAAACCAACATGCCAGCTTCTGTGAAACTTCCAAACTCTTGGAGGAAGATCCAGTGTAAATAGCTGCTCTTTTTGGATGAGTGCTGGGGAATGCATTGGCTACTTTGATTGAATGAATTTTTTTTTGCCATTTGGGAAAGAAGGACCAGCTTCTGGGCTTGATGTATAATCTGTAGAAACCCGATAGATTCACAGTAAACCAGGTAGAATTTTGGTTCATGAATCATAATGCTTTTCTTGTACTATGCCTGATTTTAATCTAGGTGGGTAGAAACATACTTAGTATTATAATATTTATGTTGCTGTGTGAATTGGTCTGAAAAAAAGGAACAGAATCACAGAATCACACAGAATCTCAGGGATTGGAAGGGACCTTGAAAGCTCATCCAGTCCAATCCCCCTGCCGGAACAGGAACACCTAGACCAGGTCACTCAGGAACGTGTCCAGGCGGTTTTGAATGTCTCCAGAGAAGGAGACTCCACAACCTCCCTGGGCAGCCCCTTCCAGTGTTCCCTCACCCTAAAGTAGTTTTTCCTCATATTTAAGTGGAACCTCCTCTGTTCCAGCTTGCACCCATTGCCCCTTGTCCTATCATTGGATGTCACTGAGAAGGGCCTGACTCCATCCTCCTGACACTCACCCTTTACATATTTATAGACATGAATGGAGCTCTATGTAGAAGAAACATCACTGTAAAGTGCATAATGCTATTGATATTAATAAAATCATATTGTATCTAAAAATCTATGACATTCAGCTTTAATGCACCAGGAAGAAAGCATTAGAAAGCCCTCTATGTAGAATGAATGGCAATTCACACTTACAAAATTTCTAATAATAATAAAAAATGTAAATCTAAAAATGAATTCTAGAAGTTCTTTTTTAAGGATAAAATATCTCAAAAACCAATAGAAAGCTCTTGAGGACCTTGAGAAGCTGTGTACTATGTGTCAGCTCAGGGTTAGGTCACTGTTTTGCTCATTTGTGTTTGGCATCTTCCTCTCTCCTGGATCCGTGTGGCGGTAATGTCCAAATGATACAATGCACACTATGGCAAAGATGATCAGCTACACGAATAGCTCATTTAATGGACAGTGGGCACAGTCTTCACTTCTTGGAATCTCTAGTTGAGGCAGTAAACCTGTATGCAAAATCTGTTGTCATTTTGTCACAACTAAGTAGAATTCCTCTAGACATGGTGGGAAATTTTACAGTCCAATACTGCATAGACCATAACCCCATATCCTGTAATTGCTTCTGTTTAACTTCCAGGTCAAGAATGATCTGTGATCACACACAATGATATATGGACCAGCCAGTTCTGTCTGAGTACTAAATTCCCTACGGGGACAGATGCTGCAGAACAGATGCCTCGCTACAGATCAATGAATTACCAAAATTCATTAATTTCCAAGTGTCTTTCCAGCAGTTGGGTACATTGTAGCTGGATGGTTAGACTGCTTAGGAATTTATTGATTATTTTTATCGTTGCCTAACAGAATACATAAAAGAAATACCAAGTCCATCTATTGTGAACAGAACTCAATGTAGTTTCAAACATAAGTGTTCAGTCACAGATCTCTAGACATTCTCCTTGTTTTGCAAATAATCTGCATCCTGGCCCACCTGTTGGGAAACTGATGTGTGCAGCACAGCACATTTCTCTAATCTCTCTTGTTCTTCAGGTGTCACTAGTTGTCAACGTTGCGAGTGAGTGTGGGTATACAGACAGCCACTACAAGGCCCTACAACAGTTACAGAGAGACCTCGGCCCGTATCATTTCAATGTGCTGGCCTTCCCATGCAACCAGTTTGGGCATCAAGAACCAGACACTAACAAAGAAATTGAGAGTTTTGCGCGAAAGACTTACGGAGCCTCCTTTCCCATGTTCAGCAAAATTACAGTCAGCGGAGCTGGTGCAATTCCTGCCTTCAAGTACTTAATTGGTGAGTAACCTGTAACCTTCAAGGGTTGTTTCCCCAGTGTCAAATTCCTCCAACACAAAGTACCATCTGAGAGAAGAAAGATATCTGTGAGTGTTTTCACAGAATCACAGTGCAGAACTGTTGGGCTCAGAGAACTCAGAAGTCATGCAGTCTCCATCCCGCTGCACAAGGCAGTATTTCTCTCTCCATACCCCAAGACGCCTTTGTCTAACCTTCTAAAAAGATCTCCAGGGATGAAGACACCATGATAACAAATGCCCTGTAAAAGCTAGTGTGATAAACCTCTGCCTGGAATGCAGGCCTTGAAATATTCTCCTGAGTGCAAATAACACCCGATCTTCCTTTTTCCACTTCGCAGTCTCAGAAGTGCTTCTCCTGTGACGCAACTGCTGCAGGGTGGATTTGTAAGATTCATCTTGAGCTGTGGGATAAGTGGAAGCAAAGTGCCTACATAATTCAACTATCAAAAAGTGAAGCCAGGCACTAAGAGATGTCCTTGAATACTCCCTTCCTCATTCCCTGCCAAGAACTGAGACAGCCATACTGTACAGTTCCTCCACTTCTAATCTGCCGTGTAACTAGCACTGAGACCTGAAGAGGTTTTGCTGCTTCTTAGCACACAGCTGACAACAACAGTGTAAAGCAGGATATTATCTATCAAGGCACTACTTTTCTTGCACTGAACAAACGCTCTAAATACTATTTAGTTGCTAAACTAAAGTGTCAGTCCTTTACCCAATGTGAAGGACATCTTGCAGCAATGATATATAATAAAGCCCAATGTGACATGGTACCACTTGAGCTGCGTTCTGCAAGGACTGCTTCCTTCCAGCACCACGGTGTTCTCCCACACACCACTGAATTTAAAGAAGTGGAGTTAGTATTGGTTTTTGACTACTCCAGGCACAGCTCCTTCCAGGTGTCTGTCATGGATCCCTCCACCAGTCAAACTTCCCTTTATTCCTCTCCACATCCTTCTCTTTCTGTTTTGCCCCGTGGGGTTGTTACTGCACATGAAATCTGCAAAGCTTCTCTTTCCCATTTGGTCCACCTGCAAAGGGAGGCTGCTGGAGACAGTATATTTATGCAGCACAATGAGAAGACAGTAAACAGTGTGGGGCTGGGTCTGTCTTGATGATACTTTGAAACATCTCCTGATTCCTTATGAGATTTTGCCCAACGCACAATCAATGTGAAAAGATGCTCATTCGTCTGTAGCACCTGTACTTGTGTGATTAGTGGGATGAGGCTCCTGGTCTGATTGAAGATCCTGACAGTGATGTTAGTCATGTAGCAGAATAGTAAAGGATAAAAATGCGACTCGTAAAATGAGTATGTGGTGATGGAGGGAGAAACTGCAGTGGATGAGGATTAGAAGGAAACCTCCTGGAGCCATTCACTTCCTTATTTCTCCATGTAGCATTTCTTGAAACCTTCTGAAGCACATGATGCTGGATGCTTTCTGAGGAAAAATTCTGGATAAGCAAGCAAATAATCAGTCCTGGTACAGCTATATTTTTAGGCCAAATTCCATTTTCCTATGTTCCCCTGTTCCACTGTTCAACTGTTCCAGATTTATTTATACAGCACAGACACACACACCTGCACCCGCTCTTTAACACCAACTATAGTGCTGTCTCCTGTTCATCTGTCTGTCTCTCTGACTCAAGCTTGATGGTTTCCATTAGTCTCCAGCTGGCTACTCTCTAGTTAAAGGTTCTTGATGGTCAGAAAATTCTTCCCACTATTGTCTGAACTCCCTCTTGATTTTACATTCCATCTTCCTTGTGGACAGTAACAAATGGTAGGAATTGGCTAACGTGGTTTTCTTTTCTAAGTTTCCCCTTTTTTATTTTTTTTGCCTGTAGATTCTACAGGAGAAGAGCCAACCTGGAACTTCTGGAAATACCTGGTGGACCCCAATGGGAAAGTAGTAAAGGCTTGGGACTCTACTGTCTCCATTGAAGAAATAAGACCTCATGTTACAGAACTTGTGAGGAAAATCATCCTGAAGAAGAAAGATGAATTATGATTTTCAAAAATTCCAGCAGGCTGATCACATCTTTTTTGAGAATTAGAGCTGGACTTTGTCTTTTCACATTCCAAAAGAGAGTATATGGGGAAGAGAAATCATGACCAGTGGAATCTATATTCATCCCAAGAATGTAGAAAACAGCAAGTTAGTGTGGTCAAAGTAACTTAAATTTTTTCTCCGACTGAACTCGATTCGACCTTTCTGGGAAAGAAGAACTCCTCAGCAATTGTTTCTTTCCCAATTCAAATTATTAATAACTTGAAATCAGTTCATGTACCTGTAGGAAGAAGGTTCAGAATAATGAGAATTTCCTGATTGGGCTCTCACTGATATCTGCAATTCTGTTGTCATGTTTTGATCATGAACTGATTGGAAAAAAAAAAAAAAAAGAGTAAAGAGTGCATGCTTTAATTAAGGCATGTGCTCAGAAGAGGGCCAAGACAGATACTTTCTAACCAGGCAAACTTACATAGATACATGTCTTTCTAGTTATCAAGAGTAAGTATGTTTGATTTCATCTGCCTAGAAAGTCAGTTAAGAAGGGCATGGGGAAAAGACATCTATGAAACTTAAAGAAATGTGAAAACAAAGTCTCTGTAAAAATCCTCCAAAAGCTATGAGAAGAATTTCTGCAGTTTCACCCAATAAAGATTATCAGTTGATATTTAAATAGCTGTTTGAACATTTGTATGACCAGAGCCTATTTGAAAGGGCTATTTCTTTCTTCTATTAATATTTTGCCTTCGAAGAAGTACTCTTGCCTCATACAACTGATGTTAAGTTTATTTTTCAGTTTATAACAGCCTCTGATTTTGCTGCATATACAGACGAACACTACAAAACCAACATTTTCCCATAGAAATAATTTTTCAAATATTTAGTCATTGCATAAGGTTACATTGTTTAATAACCACATTTACAAATGTTTAATGGCATCTTTTTCAAATGTAGCACCCAGGCATCTGCTCAGACTCCAGACTGCAGAGCTTCTTAGCTCATACTGAAATAATAACACTAACAATTACAGCCTCATTGTTCTTTGACAGAAACCCTATGAAAATCTTGTCAGCCAGAACTCATCTTATCTCAAGAAAAACACAATTACAATGTACAGGTGCCCTGCTCTTAACCCCAGGATGCTTTAAGAAGAATCTAGTCTTGTCCAATCGCAGGATTATTGATGAGTGAAAGCTTTGAGTTGGTTTGTTGTTTTTTTTTTCCTTTGTAATGCCTTTAAAAGCAGCACAAACAATATTTGTCCATACAGTTGCTGGCGCCCAAATGTACAAAAAAGCCTGAATTGACCTGACCATGGTAAAAACTTTTTCTAACCCATCACTGCCATTATAGTTCTTCTCAATCCAAACAGGCTCCAGTTGAAATCAAAGGCAACTGTGGCATGCACTGCCTTGCAGAACAAGAGGAGAAAAAAGAGTACTGAAGAACTATTGGAACTAAAAGGATCGATCCTCAAGTACATTAGAGTTCCTGTGCTTGAACAGCTGCTGTTTCCTTAAGTCTTGGACTCATTCTATGGAGTGGTGGAAGAAATAAGAGGTAGAGGTACTTTAGGATTTGCAGAAAGACCCTGAAGGGCAGAGATCTTACTGTACAAACAAACTGAATTTGCCTCAAAGAAGCTGAGAGTAAGGTTTTCAAGTTTTTAGTAATTAAAAAAAAAAAAAAATGGGCTGTGTTATGTGTGGAAAACAGAATAAAAGAAAGAAGTACCAGAAGTACAGAAGCACAAAGAGATCAAGTAAGGGAGAAATGAGAAGGAATTGGTAAGTAATTGGTGCTCGTGGCAGTGACTATGACTGTATTTTCCTCCTCTGATGGTGAGAAAAGTGAACTCTGCAGTCCATTCACTCCATTCACTCATTTACTCTCTTCTTATATGAATCACTCTAACACAACATTTACTAAGGATATCACAGAGAAAGGAAAATAAGGTCCAGCTGATGCTGTGCTGGGACAGAGAATCCAACTACTAGAAAAGAAGGTTTTTTATTACTCTACAGATTGCTTCTCTTTTCTCTGTCTGTTGGTACTAATGCAACACCCCAGCGTACTGTTAGCAAGTGCTGAAGTGCTGCAGGGCTTAAAATGTTCTCCTTAGAAAGTATGTTTCTGTTCTATAACTGAAGCGTGGATGAGCCCAGACCATGCTGCGAAGGACAATTTAAGCCCTCTCTATATCAGTGTTGGGTGTCCAACTTCAAACAGAAATCTGGATTTAATAGGACCTTGCATTCTCTATTAGACAAATTCTAGAAGTCTAAAGAGGCAATGATCTGTTGGAAAGGATTCATACTGTATGGACAAGCAGTGTTTGTGCTGCTTTTAAAGGCATTACCAAGCACAAAACAGCTTTCACTCATCAATAATCCTGCAATTGGACAAGACTAGGTTCTGCTTAAAGCATCCCAGGGTTAAGAACAGGAGACCTGTACACTGTGCTTTTGTTGAGATAAGATGAGTTCTGGCTGACAAGATTTTCATAGGGTTTCTGTCAAAGAACAATGAGGCTGTAATTGTTAGTGTTATTATTTCAGTATGAGCTAAGAAGCTCTGCAGTCTGAATTCTGAGCAGATGCCTGAGTGCTATGAATAACTTAATACTGGTGACTGTTAGAGTCAATATTCTTACCAGTTTGGCAATTTAAAGGGAACTAAGGTTAAGTATTACATATGCAAGCTTTGAAACAACAGCAAATTTGAACAGGCACATGATTTTAAGCACTTAACTACCCTCACTCTGAATTAAACAGATTAAATTAAGCATGTGTCTTATTTTCCATCTCCTGTTGCATTGGCATCAGATTGTAGAACAAATGCTTTGGTCTTTTAATGAAACTTATAGAGTAAAAGTAAATATTATTGGTTGTAGATTAATTCATACCCAGCCATGCTATAAGTACTTCATGCCTTTCTGCTCAGGAAATTGCAAAGCAAATCGCACTGGGTTGAATTTCTCTGTTGAGACTACACAGAGGGCACGCTGAGATCAGAAATTACTTTTTTGACTTGTGAGTTCCAATACTGTTTTAATCTGACAGAGATCTTCCCTACAGCAAGTCCCCCAAACTGTAAAACATCTCTGAATATATAGCACGAGAATATTTTCTTTGCAGCTTGCCTGCTTTGCAAGGAGAACTTTGGTGTGCTTTAACAGATAAGCACACTTATGCATGGAGAGTGGTTATCTTGGTCATCTAAGACTTGGTCTCTTACAGTTTACAACTTTGAAGGTGCCAACTCTTGGCGTGTTGAGTTAGACACCAAACTATGCACTTAGACACAGGATTGCATGGAGTCATGTGCCCCCTGCGGCATGCCAGAGGGAAAAGAAATCATTTGAAAGCCCAATTATAATTTTAAAACGAGACAGGTCACTTTTCATCTTTCAAAATTTTGTCTCACAACGAATGTAAAATCAGACCTACATTTATACAGAGCTCTGCTTTGAACTGGAATATGCCATATTGAAATAATGCAATAGGATGGAGCAATGGAAAGGGGTTTAATCCCCTCTTTTTTGGCATTGCAAGGAGAACAAAACCAAATAGCCTGGTTACCCTTATAGCCACCTCTGGTATTTTAGGTATAGAATCAGAATTGTCTAGATTGGAAGGGACCTTTGAGATCACGTAGTCCAAACATCAACCTAACCCTAACCCTACATATATGCTAGGGATATTTCACTCAGTTTTCTATTGGGAGTTCACTCTGAAACCTCGGCAGCAAACCAGACACAATTTCTCTCTGCTGGATGGTACCAAGTTTATCATCTTAAACACACCAGCACCTGTTTCAATAAAGAGCTGACCACAGTCAGTACTTTCAATAGACTGGACATCCCTTTGATTATGCAAGATTAATTTTATGCTCTCTTCAATTATTGGATCAACTAAATAAGTCCTACACACATGTAAATGCATACTGCAACTACTTGGAAAGCCAAATGACATTTAACAAGTTTACTGCTGATTTATTCACAGAAAGAGTCAGTAAGCAGAGAAATCAGGTATTCTCTGGACATGATTAACAGATCCTGGAGTAAAAACATCACTGACAAAACACAAAGGCATTTACAAACCCTTTGATGGATGAGTTACTAGAAGCACAAAGAGGTTTGAGAACTACATCTGAACCATATTAAAGTTTCATAGCAGAAGGAAGTAACTGAGCTGTACCTGCCCATCACCACAGGGCTGACTCTGTGATCTCATGCTACGCAGCCACCTCAGCTGCCCAGACAGCTCACAGGAACAGCGGTGCCTGCAACACAGGATGAGAAACAGCAAACCTCAGCTACATCTTTTATGCCAACACTGCAGCAGCTAGGCACAGGCTGCAGTGCGGGCCTGGCCAGTGAGAACGGCTGATCTTTTCCAGCTGCCTCCACACAGGAGCCAAAGTCAGCCCCCAGTAACTTTCCGTTCTTAGCCTAGAAAACCTTATCCAAGCTGTCATTCTAACAGGCCTAAGAGATAAGGCACGCTGGTTTAGCTCACAGCATTGCACAATGCCTGCTCAAGAAGATCTTCTAAACTAATTCCAGAAAATGAGAACAGTGGGTCCAAGGGTCATTGCATTTTAAGTCAACAGACTTGTATTCTGGAAGGTAAGCACAGACAAACGTTTTTGAGAAGATTCTGCTTACATAGATTGTTTTCCCACTCAAACAGTAAATAACAACACCCAGAGGGTCAGGGACAGATTCTTTCCTAAGCACTAATTGATGGAACAACAACAGTAAAAGGAAATAATAGTTTTCTCCCCCTGTACTCAGCACTGGTGAGGCCGCACCTTGAGTATTGTGTCCAGTTCTGGGCACCTCAGCACAAGAGAGATATCGAGGTGCTGGAGCGAGTGCAGAGGAGGGCANAATGATTCCATGATTCTATGATTCTATGATTCCAGAACAAAAGAAAAGATTGGAGTACTATTTCTTGAAGAAGAAACTTCTGTAGAACCTGATCTATAAATGCAGTTCTGTGGAACACTTCCCCATCAGACGGGAATTAGAGAAATCCTAGCTTCAGGGAGCTGTAGTTTTGGTTTGCAGTAAGACAGCGATCACCGAGTTACATTTAAGAATCCTCTGTCTTTTTGTCCCGCTTTCCCTAAAGGCATTGCTGCTTCATCATAACTAAGTGTTTTCATCTCAATTATACAATAAGCCACTATATTTTTATTTGGGAATTAAGTATATTTGACAATAATAAATAATGAACAGCTGCAGAGGCAAATGTCCATAACCCACAGATTGTTCATCCATCCTTAAAAAAAAGACACAGCAGTCAAACTGTTTGTATAATTAAAGAGCTTAATTAATTAGAGTCTCGCTTCTTATTCTGATTTGTCACCACTACTATATTCAAAATACTAAATTCAAAATTCAAAATACTATTTCATTACTGGTACTTTACTGTCCTCTGGAGAGACCACTAACCACTAGAGATAGGTAGGGAAATGTTTTCCTGCCATAAAAGCATTTTAGATTGAAGTCTCCTCTTCCAAATCTGGACAAAGTTTAAACATTTTAAGTTTTGTTAAGATGAAACATTTTGTTTGGACACAATTGGTGAGAAATATTTCAAAGTTGATATTCAAATTTTCAAACTTTAAAAAAAAAGAATAAAAATGAAAATAACTTCAATAAATTCTCAATGCCAATATAGAAAGTTTTAATGATTTTATAAGTTAAGAATTGATACTGTGGATTTTGTCAAAGCAAATACTTTTCCACAAGCTTCAGCTTACAGTTTATTTTTAAAAAATTGACAATTCCTAATAACAAAATGTTCTTTTGCAAAAGTCTTGCTAACTGCAGAGGCTGCCAGTCTGTTCTGCACACACTATACTGAACTTAACAGGAATGTATCACTGAGTAAAACTAAAAGATCAAGTCTCTGAATTACATTAATCATTTCATATGGGATACTGGGAATTGCAGACACCACTTCCAGTTGTTAACTACACACACACAATAAATGTGTTTGTCAAGCCCAAGATTAAGAAACTGGCAACCAAGAGTTCATTGCAACAGTTGCAGAAAACCAAAATAGTTCAAAGAACTGACTCAAAATTTAATGTAATGTGAATAACCCGTGCAATAAACATGTAATCAATATCATTTTAGTAACTTAAAGAGAAAAAGGCACGTAATACAGATTTGATTTTTAAGATTTAAGAAGTTAAGAGAACACTAAAATTAGGGGCAAACCTTTCCCAAGTTTCAGGTGTGAAGTTGTATGCAGTGAGCAAGTATCATTGCACACGCGGATGGGAAGTTCAGGGTAAATTATTTCAATGAGAAGCAGAGGCACTCTGCTACCAATTACTAACAAAAAGTTGTATTACTGCAAGTGTGGGAAGTACAGGTATTATTTGTGCTGACATCTATCAGGAAATTTCTCTGCCCTGACTACCTAATCTGGTCTGAGTTCCCTGTCAATTCTGCCTCTCCATTTTAGAAGTTCGTTGCTTTTCTACCCTTTCACGTCTGAGAATTATTTTTTTTATTCTTTTCCATGTCTCATTCTACCATAACTTAAGCTGAAAGCTTCACTCTACAAAGTATCACTATTAAAATGAGTTCTTAAAATATTTGTTAGTAAGTAAAAACACAATAGATGAAAGGAGGAAAAGGGGTCCAGTGGAAGGTGCACTAATTTGATGCATTTTCTGTTTTCTCTTTCTTCTGGTTTAGTTCATAATCAGTGTGGATTTTCTCCCTTTCTCTATTACGAGTAGAATGATAAATAATAAAAGAGATTTTTGAGATGCATCTGTTGTCAATATTTTGAAGGGTGAATCCTGTCTTCACACAGGATGGAAGAGGATCATTCTAGTTTGGTCCCAGGAGTAATGGCAATTAGATTTTAGCACAATGGGCTACTCTCACCTGGTGGAAGCATTCTGACTTGGCGCTCAAAGAATGCTCTGGCCATGCTTTTGTGCCATAAAATTCAGGAGTTGAGCTTTACCCTCTACCTTGGCTTGAAAAAACAGTCAATGGTGTAGCTGAAATTCAGTTGGCCAAGATCAAGATAAAAAGATTTTTTATGAGTCTGTCCTAAGATATGCTCTTCCTTAAGTTCTGTACCAGATACATGAGCTCTGTAACTCCTACTGATGACAATATCAATGAACATAAATGACCTGAGTTTATTGTGCATTCCAATCTTACAAAAAATACTGTTCTGTTTATTTTATATCCTTCAAAATGTCATTTCGAAGCACTTCAATATTTATTGAAAATAGCCATGAAGAATGTTTGAAATAATATCTACTAGGCTGAAATGCACCTGATCCTTCCAAATAAGCTATACTTTGAAATCCTTGCTGAAGACTCAGTGCTTTGTCAAAGACACACATCATCTGCTTCTTTCTGAAAGCATTATACATGCACTAAAGCTGTGCATGTGAAAAAGCTACTGCAGACTTCTGCTTCATCTGATGTGCTACCAATCCTGGAGTTTGCTTCTTGCATTGTAAATGACTCCTTTCTGATACCAAGCACGTGAATGAATCAGTCTATAATTTTTGTTTCCTCTCATTTAATAGACTAGTGAATACTATGCAAAATATTTGTAAGTTAATTAATGAGCGCATGAAATAACATCCTACATGGAGGCTGGCACTCAAAAAATACAATACAATATGGACAGAAGTCATAAACCAAGAAAAAACCAAAGCTGTACACTAGTAATAGCTACATAGATGTGCTGGAAGGACCAAGTGCCTATTGCCTGTAAAGATTTGGCCTTTTTTGTGCATTACATCACTAACAGCCAGTTCTAAACTCACTTTCTTGCAGCTCTCTATCAGCTCAAATGGCAGAAATGCAATAAATCAGCTGTTCTGAGGAACCAAAATCAACTGGAGCCACAGCAACTGGGGAATAATGAAGTCAGATTGAAAAAACAGATAGTTGTGCTTTTAGCACCTCGCTATCAGTATAATTTGGTTAGCAATCTTAGTTCATATACTTTAGTACCTTCCAAAATAAGTTTAAAAACAGTACATATACACAAACTCTTATAATTAATATTCCACTTACTGGTCCTGTTTCCTGTTTGCATTAATTACCTGTTGTGAATAGTAGGATGATGTCCCTGGGACTAGGTGGGAACTCATCAAAAACTGACTTCATGGTGGAGGATTGACTTTGTTACCACCATTCTAAACAAACTCCAGCCCTTTTACTTATGAGCTGCGTGGTTTATTTTCTAAAAAGAACAGACTGGCAGCAGTAAAACATCCATTATTTCCAGAAAATTCACGAATGCTCAGCACTCTCCTAGCTGTCAGGCCAGGTTTGCTTTTGGATAGGTTTGCAGCAGTGAACCAGTACACTTATTTCTCTTCCTTTTACATTCATGTACGGAAGATGACTACTTTTAAAGTTATTATAATAATTGGTTAAATATAAGCAATAAAAGGACAATGCATTATTTTGAAACCCAACAAAGTTCTCCAGTACTTAAAGGCATATACTTCCATGCTGCTGCTATGATCTCATTCGCATTCTGCCCCCAAAACCTGGAGAATTTCCAGAGATAAGGGCTACATTTGTAGAAGAGTGAGTCTTTCAAAATTACTACACCGAAGAGATAATATGGAAAGCCTTAAAGGTCAGGAGGATTACCATTTCTTATCTCATATAAGATTCTGGGTTTAATTGTTTATAAAACCACCATTCTTACATTCTTACATTCTTTTTGTTTGTTTGTTTGTTGTTTTTTTTTTAAACCAGAAGTCCTCAGACCTTCTGAGAACAAATTGCAGTAATATAAAAACATTAGAGATTTCCCATAGGCATTATTCAGAAGCAGCAATTAGATTAGAATTTAGAGTGGGAGCTTCTGTTGTAAAATTGTCTAGTGTAACCAGAATTCCAAATTTTAGACCCTTAATTAGATAAAAATTCAAATTTCCTTTAAAATAGAGAGATAAGTGCATGTGTCTCAGTCTGAACCTTTTGAATATGAAATTTAAAATGGAATTCAATTATAAAATAGCAACCAGTGAAGCAAATAAAAACAAAATTGAAATTCCACCCTCTTTTATTCTTATCCTTCTTGACTCTGGTGCAAATGCTGATTTAAAGCCAGGAGTAAAAAGAAGTGTGCAGAATCACTCAAACCGCATGATTTCATCTCATTCACAAACGTGCACTCATAGCTAACACTTATTATGCTAGCTCCGAAGCAGAGGTTTCATGTCATATATATAAAATATATATGAGATGTATATGTGCATGTATTTATATATATATATATATAAAGCTTTATATGTGCATGATGGAAGCATTTCCAAATAACTAAACCAGCTAATCTGGAAAAACATCTGCTTTAGAGAACTTGTTAATGGGAGGCAAATCAACACGGACTGCCAGCAAACACCCATGATCAAAAGTGATAGGTGACGTCAGTCTTTTCTGTAACCTCTTTCCCCTGACTGTAGGACTTAAGAGGCTCTATGCAACTCACTGCCTTCTATGACTCAGTGGAGAATTCACAGCTCAAGACAAGTCTTGCGTCCTGTCCTCACCTGAGGATTCCTTATTCTTTACCAGTCAGACTATGCAATTCTTATTTAACACCCACCAGGCCTTGGCTGCCTTGCCTTCATAAATCTACACTATTTGGACAGTTATTCAGGGAAAAATTAAGCCTTGACTCTTAGTCCCATAGGATGGGTTCTTACGCCAATGGTAAAGCAATTTATTAGCAGATCATTTTGTTAACTTCAAAATTGCCCCTTTTTATTTTAGAACAGTTTTTTTCATATTTTTGATAAATGCTATGTGTCCTATTATAAATATATTCCATACTGAAATGTATGTGGTTCAAAACATGAATATTTTTAGGGAGGTAAAAAACAACAACCTTGTTTGCTACTGATGGAGGAGCTACGTTTTTACATTTGGAGGAACATTTTTAGTCAAGGATGATACTGAGTGTATTCTGTTCCTGAGACTTGTAAAGATCTCACAGCATTGAGAAAAAGGGCTTGATACTACTCTTACAGATCCTACATGTGACTAAGCATGTGGGTGACACTATTTCCCTGAAAGCATGTACCACATCAGTGAAAAGCAAAGAGCAGAACTTAATTTTCTGCTTCCAAGTTTATACAGATCTATCACCTCTAATTAATCAAGCAAGAGAAAGGAAGTTATGTCACGTAAAAGCTGACTGATTTGGCAGCCACTAAAATGGCAAATAAAAGGCAAACAGACAAATGAAGTAATTACACTCCTTTCCATAAGACAAACAGCAATGCTACTGTAAATTAAGATAATTTATCTTGATTCTGCTTTGACTACTTCTGTTGAGATGTTCATCATGTCTGTGAGTGAGCTGCACTGATACATTCCGCTTGAGCAGCAATACAGAAAAAACTCCTGTCAAAATCCCCGGTGCAAATTCCAGGTACGGAAGAATGATGGCTGCCACAGGCTTCATTAGAGAGGTAATCAGCTTAGTCTTGGCTGGAAAAAACCCTACAGCTGATACCATATTAGTGAACACACTAAATCGTATCTTACCCCT
>VZTM01002609.1:115998-128790 GCA_013400555.1 Jacana jacana | reverse complement strand
GCTGTTAGTTTCAGACTATAGTTAGTTAGAAGAGGCCCAGCCAAAAAAGTAAAACTACTGAACAGAAAATTGGCTTGTTTTGCCTCAAACCAGGACAACAGGTAACTCAAAGTTCTTTTCTAATGTTTCATATAAATCATTCCAAATAATTGGAACAATAGAATGTGCTTTTTATTATCACTCAAGAATCACGGCAAGTACAAATTAATTGCATGATAAAAATGAGTTTACTGATTGATGTAAGATTTTACCACTTAACATTTCAGCCTTCTTTGAAGGCAAAATTCATTAGGTTTGGAAAAAAAATCCACCCTCACTCCAACTCTGATCTGCCCTATACTCAGTAAGTAGGAAAGATTGTGTAAGACTGATCATAAAACTATTCATAAGTAATTTTTATTTGTTCCAAATCAGTGTAGTAGTATTTCTGAGTAGATAATTGCTCAGAGTTCTGAATAATAAGAGAAAAACCTCCAAAGGTAAAACAAAAATATGCAAGACAAAAATAACTGAGATTCTTCTACATTCCTAAACATTTCTTGAACACTTAATTTGGGAGTACTCAGTTGAAAAGGTGAATCGAACTACTCCTAGAGTCGACTCTCTGATAAATGTCTTTTTGCCATGATTGTTGAATCCTGGTATGAACAGAACCTCAAATGAAACAGACAGAGAAATGATGAGGAAAACAATCCCAGGGGAATACAGAGTGTCAGAAAGAAAAACGAGGATGGGAATTCAGGTTCTGGAAGGAAACAGCTATCAGCAACACAACAAGGTCCACAAAGACATTTAAGAAGACAAGAACCCATTAGACTAGAATCAGACAGTACTGACAACCTCATGAAGTCTTGAATCAGTCTCCAAAATCATGACATTTACCACTGTATTAGGTTTGTTGGGGTTTTTTTCTTGTTTGGGTTTTTTTTTTTCTTGCATGTCTTCTGCTTAAACCTTACAACTACAAGTTCTACACAGCTTTGCTGCCTGTGGGTCTGTCAATCCTTCCGTAATAAATTTTGAATAAGCAGGTCGGTGTCAGCCACATCACGCATTGATTAGCTGACATGCATGCACTCAATTGGAGCAACTAACAGCTGACTTTTGAGCTGAGATTTACTCATCTTTTCCTCACTGGAGACTCTTTCCTCAACCACAGATACAGTCCTCATGTCTTTGAAAGACAAAGTTACTGGATTAAAATGAAACACACTCTGAATCAAATGACCAGCAGAGTGTCACGAATCGTGATTAAATCTTAACACGTAGTGACACTATTGACATAACTGAAGTAAAAACACTGCCTTCTGGTTTTCAGTAACTATTTTCCTGTATGTATTCTAAATAAGTTAATCCTATTTTTTTTTCTTAAAAACCAATTCATCTGATCAAATCTGGTTTCATATCTCATTTCACTTGAACAACACAGGTGATGACATTACAACTCATAAAATGTCATTGCAATCTAGCCTTTTTCTTTGTTAATGTTGAATACTCATTGATTCCTCCTGATCTCCCAGGAATTTTTACTCCAGCCACATCACTGCCATTTATCCTCTTACTTTGTGTAGTGCAACATCAAGAGTTGAGGCTGGTTTTGAGGTCCCTGAAGTCAGTCTCAAATTGCTCAAATTTACGGCACCCAACAGTTGAATAATTTGAATCTTCCTTGGCTATTCACATATACATCTAAGTATCAGGAAGGCAAACCTGTAATTCAGCAGACAGACTCTGACTGAGTCTCTGCATTGATTTCAATCGGTGCTAAGTCAGGGTTGATTTCACAAAATAAAATCAGCCAAGTGACTGAAGATTATTTATACTTTTTAGTAAGTACAGTCAAATACCCTAATGTAGGGGAACTGTGCGTAGTACTGAAAGATATCAGTAAATGGTATAGGTGACCACTACCAGGCCCTGACCAGCATCACCTGGGTGCTCACCACAAGCACACCCTCTGTTCGTCCAGAAGCCACATTTAAGCTCATGCCGGGGCAGCCTGACCTTCCCTAGGGTATGCCAGAAGTATGCCTGTGCTCAGTCCTGTCTTCTGCTGGCCTGGATTGCTTGCTGATCCTCCTGGATGAACTTTAGACCTATGCTATAGGTCTCATGTCCCATCCTGTCACCTTAATGGACCCTAGACTTATGTATCTTAACTTGCCTGGGACTGCTGATGGTGCCTGCCACTGTCACCAGCCTGGCCATGACTGACCATCCTGAAGGTCAGTGAGGACACTGTCCCTCCCTCAGCTACCATCACTCCTGGCTCTCACCATTGCCTGACAAGTCAGCTAGAAGACATGAAACTCCCTCTTGTCTGGAGTTCTTCTCAAGCCAAGACCTGAAATTAAAATGTAAAGTGTTAGTTGAGTTAATATGGCCTTATTAATTCAAGTAAAACTCTATTCATCCTGCACAACTTCCCTTTTCTCCCAAAAACCTGAACTTTTCCTTGAGAAGGTCACTTGTGTGGCAAAGCACTTGTAATCTGGAGAGGAGACTGATTGGAGGGGGTAGCGCCATTGCTCTCCCAGAGGCTTTTTATTATCATTCTTTCCATGATCCAAACCCCTTGCAGGAGTGCACAGGACATGCATGTGTGTTATCCTGAGGTGCGATGTACCCACCTTTCCCTCAAGAGAGGCTCTTTCACACAGGTAATATAACGCCTGGGGCCCACTTCTTTAAAATAGTGGCCTAAAATACCAGAAGAAAATGCCCTCTGAAAAAGAGGAGGCCTTCCTCTCAGAAACATGGAATGTGGAGTATTTACCCCTCATAAAGCCAAGAGGTCCTGGACCCAACTGAGGTGTGATCCCTCTCAAATAGCTCCTCGCTTTGGCTTTCCTGAGACCCCACTCAGGCTTATTGAAGTCTCCCCTCGACGTGGGGTCGAGTGCTGAGGGGAATGCCAAGCCCTAGCGTGAGACGCTAGGGTGCCCGCCTTTGAGGTGAGCACCTCGCTGGCGGCCAGCCCCACACAGCCCTCTCCTTCCCTCCCCCGGGGTGGGCGGGAGCTGCTCCGCNGCCCCACCTCCCGCCCGGGTGCCGCCGAAGCCGAAACGCCGGGCGGCCGCCGCCGCACCATGAGCGCCGAGTGCAGCAGTTACCTCAACGCCGACAAGGTGCTGGTGAGCGGGTTCAGCTGCCCGCGGACGGGCGGCGACGCCCGTGCCGTGTACTGCTGCGGCTTCCAGGACGTCAAGTACTGCTGCGATGACCCGCACAGCTTCTTCCCCTACGAGCACAGCTACATGTGGTGGCTCAGGTAGGGGAGNCCCCCCCCGCCGCTCCCCGCCTTGCGGCGGACCCCCGGGATGGGCTAGGGAGGGAAACGCGACGGTTCCCGCCCGCCGCCTGCCCCGCTCTTAGCCGCCTNGCGGGGAGGGTCCGGGCGGGCGAGGCGAGGTGGCTCCGGGGAGGTGGGAAACCTGTGTTCTCCTCAGCTTGGGTTCGTGTTCCTGAGGTACTTGCAGCCGGGCGGCTGCCGGCTGTCCCTGTCCCGCTAAGAGTAGCGGTAGAGCTGCGGCTGCTGGCCAGAAAGACTTCTGCTTGCACCAGGAGTGGTTTCTGAAAGAAAGAACGGGTGGTCTTTGTCAGGGAGCACTGGGAAGCGTTGGGGTGCCAGTGTACAGAGCATCCAGAGCCTCCCTCCCTTCGCTCAGTGTGAGGGGAGCAGCTGTTCTGGGACCCGAGTGCATAAGATGCTGCCTGCGTAAAGTTCCCAATGACTTCAGCTACTTCTCTGTGTGTCTTTTAAGATCAAACACTACATAACTTTCCACTTGGAAGATGATGGATGGACTTGTGCTCTCTTGGGTCAGCGCAGGGGTCCACCTGGCTCCCACAGGATCTCCAGCGGTGGCAGTGAGGGCTCTGCACAGCCAGCCTGGCTGCTCTCTGTGCTTGATTCCCCTCGGGCTCTTCAGCATCCATGCTGGCTGTGTCAGGCTGTTAGTACACCTCTGCATGGTGCTTTCACTATCTTTTTACAGACTTGTTATCCCTGATTTTGTCTAATCCCTTTCTGGACTTGCCTCTGCTCTCTGCTTCTGCAGCCTGGGTGGCAGCAGTCACAACCTGCTGTTTGAAGATATATCCTTTTATCTGTTTTATACTGTTTCCTACTAGTTTTCAGGAGTGCCTAAAGAGGGCATTAGTATTGTGAGATATGGTGAACGACAGTTGCGTGTTCAGTTTATGCACAGTGTGTAAAATTTGGTGTTTGCATCAGTTCTCAGCTTTCACTTCTCCAAATGCAACGGTCTTAGCCCTTTTGGGTTATCATTGAGGCAGTTGCAATGTCCCAATCATCATTTTAGGTGCTTGTCTTCCATACTGTGTTTCACTCCACAGCGTTGCTTTTAAGAGGCACATTGCCTGGAGTGTGTGCTCAAGATGTGGGTATTGCAGGGTTTTACACTGGCAGAATGCTGCCTTCTGTCTTGCTCTCAAAATCCTCCCTGATGGTGGCCAATGTTTTGTTGACGTCTTTGGCTGCCGCCGCACATTGACTCTGTGATTTCAGTGACCTGTCACTAATAACTCTAAAACTTTTCTTGAGTTCAGAACTGCCAGTTCTGAGCTTATTGTCATGTAGGCTTGGTTTTCTTTATGCATTACATTCGGTGCACTGAATCTCATCCATATCGCTTTTGCCTGCTTACTCAGTCCATGCATGTCTTTTGGCATTCCTTGCCCTCATAGTGTTTGATCACTCAGAGGGGCTTAGGATCATCAGAAACTCAGATTTCATTCTTCTCCAGGTCACAGATGAAGACTGTAAATAAAATCAGCCTCAGCATTGACTTTTCCCTTGTATTGAAAAGAGATGGCTTAGCCCTGCACTTTCCTCCTTATTCTTTTAATCAGCCTTGAATCTGTAACAGAACCTTCTCCCTAATCCTGTGTCTCCTTCATCCCACCTTCAGTGTGGGGCTTTATCAAAGGCTTTTTGAAAGATCTTACCTCTATCCACTGGGTTCCTTTATCCATTTGCTTATTGACACTTCATAGACTCTGGCATGTTAACAAGGCAGTATTTTCCCCTCCCAGTAATGCTGACACTTTAATGGAAGATTTTTTTTGTCTGGAAGCAGCAAGTGCCAGCAGCTTCCTGAGGGCAGAGTGTGGTAATGAGGTGGATGGGGGTAGTGGCTTCACCATCAAAGGACGTATCCCTCATATCCAGGTAAGGTGAGCACGACAAGGCTCATCGTTGGGGATAACAGTCAGGGTCAGGTGCAACCCAGATGGACTCAGTGCCCTGAGATTGTGTTTATCTTTTGGCTTAGTGATATTATTCCTTTTTTCCCAGACCTTTCTGTCTTGCCGGCAGTGAACGTCAGATTTGCTACTCTGTAGTTCCTGTGTTCCCCTCTAGAGCCCTGTTTAGGGTTGGAGTTACACTCCCAGGCTACGAGCAGTCTGGCCTTAAGTAGTGATGGTTTGCACACCTTGGCCAGCAGTTTTGCAGTTTCATATATGAATTCCTTCATGGCTCTCAGGAAAATGCTATCCAGTACTGTGGGCTTACTCTCAATTAATATATCCTGTATAATATTTTGTGTATAATTATTTTAAATCTAATTTGTCTGGTACAAATAGTGGTTTGAATGTGTGAGAATCTCCCAGCCATCCTCAACTGTGTCTGATACAGAATTACTCAGCTTCTCTGATGTGTGGAGACACCCCCAACTGCCCTTTTTTATGCTTTTCTCATCATATACCCATACTGTTTTTAATGTTATGTGGTTTTTTTTTTTGGCATGGTCTTTGTTTCACTTACAGGAGGTCTTCTCAAGAAGGCAGAACTACTGAAAGTGTAAGATAAAAAAGTTTTGCTCTTGCATCTGGATGAGAGGTAGAAGACTGTTAAAGCTTGATCTCTTCAGAAAGTACCTCAAGGAACTGAATCCCAGGAGAGGCTTTAATGAAGCACCTCACTGAAGGATCTTCCTTTACAAAGATTTTCTAGGGTCTGAGAAGTGTTACTGCTTAGTCTCCACCTGGGGCAGAAACTTGAGCTAAAACTTTGAACCTTCAGGATTTGTCCTTTTCTTTCTTTCTTTCTTTCTTTCTTTCTTTCTTTCTTTCTTTCTTTCTTTCTTTCTTTCTTTCTTTCTTTCTTTCTTTCTTTCTTTCTTTCTTTCTTTCTTTCTTTCTTTCTTTCTTTCTTTCCTTCCTTCCTTCCTTCCTTCCTTCCTTCTTTCCTTCTTTCCTTCTTTCCTTCTTTCCTTCTTTCTTTCTTTCCTTCTTTCTTTCCCTCTGTGATGGCCCTAAGCTGCTGAAAGGGTCCAAGGAAATTGCAGTTGGTGAGGTTTTGGTTGTGCTTAACTTCATCTGTAGCTATAGAGTCTGTATCCATTGTAGATAAGAAGTGAATAAATACAATTTACTTCTCTAAGCAAAGGTATTGAGTGGTTAGGATTGAAATTTCTATTTTCAGAAGTGTTTTCTAGTAACAAATCAGATCATAATTTTTGAGTTACTAACACACTGGAAACCTTACAGTGTTGCAGCACTTTGAAAACTATATATTTGCTCATGATAGTTCCATTAGGAGTTTAAGGAAAACATAAAAATAACATTTTCTGGTCTCTCAGAATGTTTTGGTGGTCACTGCCTCACTTGTCTTTGTCTCAGACTGTTACTTATATAGGTATGTAACAACCATACGTTAAAATAATCAAATGCTTCTTGCAGCTTTTAAGGACATACTTTTAAGATTTGAAACCCTTAAGACTTAAAACTATTCAAGAGTTAGTTAGCCAAACCAGCCAAGGTAAGGCAGGAGATGAACATACCAAGGAAAGGAAATGAGATGGAATGAGAGAGATGAAATGAGATGGATGATATACTCCAGAGCTTTAAGTTTATCATCCTAAATCTTTGTTTGCTTGACTGCCATTAATTCCAAAGCGGGGACTAAATGCCCTGCCAAGTAGTCGGTGGTATCTCAGGGTTTACCTTTGTTTGGTGACACACCAGGTGGAATTTCAGGAGCTCTTGTGTATTTCTATTGTGTTTTTCCTGCTGTGGGAGATGCATTGCCAGACCTCTTGGCAGCCAGCTTTGACAGAAGCAGTTCATGGAGAAACCAGCAACCTGAAGCAAGAGTCGTGAGCAGGCCTATCCTATTCATTTTTTCCCCAAATCACTACTGCCTGTATTATGGTACACTGCACTATCCCTTAGCAAAATGGAACCATCTTTTCCCTCCTGTTCCCGTAAAACCAGCAGTGCTTTACAAGTGTGTCCCAGCACCTGCTGTACTAGGAGCTGATGGATAATCCTAAATAATTGACCTTTGAGCAACTCTGGCACATCCCATATTTTCCCTTGAATTTACTATCTGTAATTAACATTATTGTCTCACTTATCCTTTCTTTCCTTTCTTTTTTTTTTTTCCTGCAACTTAAAATCAATTAGATTAGCATCTTTGTTGTTGTTGTGTTAGAGCAGCCTAAGTTCTTTTTCCACATTTCTTGAAAAGCTCTTCTTCCCCAAAGAAGAGCAAAGGATGTGTTTTTAGCATCTCTGATAGCAGTCAGGAGCCCATGGAACAATGAAGGGGGACATCAGTAAAAGGCTGGGGTGTACAAAATTCACCAGAAGGTTATGAGCCACAAACCAGGATGCTATAAAACACCAGTGAGCAAAACATGGAACAGCTCACTCTTCTGAGCCATGTGCTTTGTTCATACATGTAGTCATCATGACATCTACTTTACTGCTAGAACTGGGTGAAAGTGGAGAAGTGCTGAGCCTGTAGTATTTGTACTGGACTGTGATGCAGGTAGGCTCAGTCAGCACCTTTTCGGCTTCAAAATATCTTAGAATTATTTTTGTCACAGTTTAGTGAGGTTTTATTACACAAACTGAATGGCTTCTTTCAGTATCAGTAGAATTACAGTATCTACTCCAAACCCATACCTTTTATATCTTTCATGTACTATTATGTGTTTGATTAAAACTCGGGCAGGCCAAGCATAGATTTCATAGAATCATCATAGAATCTTCATAGAATCATAGAATCATTTCATTCAAAACGTTTTATTAATTAATACCTATGGAACTAGGGTGACCTAATGCTGGAGCTAAGCTTTTGCTTAGCTGTATGGATCTCTAGGAGTCTGATTTGGCTTTCCAAAATAGCAAGTGTTTTGTTCCTGTATGCCCATTCTTCCAGTCTCCTGGGAATATTTATCTGTTTGCTTTGCAAATCCTACGTACAGCACGTCACTGCAGCAATGGCATTAGCAACGTCTGATTCACTCAGATGCAGATGACTCATGAGCTTCCTTTTAATTTATCAGTGGACATACTGCATCTGCCGAGCCAATATTTACATTTTTCCTAGTTATTGGTGGTGTGGACAAACTAATTTTATGGACTAAAAATAACTCTAGATGCATGATGCCAAGCCTCCTCTGACAGAAACGTTGACCCACTAAGCAGCTCTCTGGACAGCAGAATGGGAAGCCCTGGGGACTCTGCTGGCAGAGTGGAACTTCTCTGCTCAGGAAAGCCTTTGGCTGTGCAGAGATGTGTGGCAAGCATGTGTGGCACTCAGTGTAACAGCAGTAGGAGCAGTGGTGAAACGTGTGGTAAAGCTATACCTTTATTATACATAGAAAGTCACTGGGAGGAGTTTTGTTTGGTCTGTGGGCTTTCTTCACTGTGAGAATGCTGAGACACTGGAACAGGTTGTCCAGAGAAGTTGTGGATGAGATCCATGGAGATGCTCAAGACCGGGCTGGATGGGGCTTTGAGCAACCTGGTCTAGTGGGAGGTGTCCCTGCCCATGGCAGGGGGGTTGGAACTCAATGATCTTTAAAGTCCCTCCCAACCCAAACCATTCTATGATCTTCTATTGAGCGTAGCATTGCTTGTGTTGCCTTCATTGCCATCTTTATGCTAGATCATCATTTTTGGGGTGAGTGGGCTGTTAATGCAGAGGGTTTTGGTTACTAATGAGGCCACAGCTGTGGGCAAGAGTGACTTTTTAGTTTGCCTGTTTAATGTCTCTGCTGTTGGAAGACTGATCTTGAAGACTCCCTGAGGCCTGTAGACTGGTACCAAGCGGACTGCTGGGTGGACTTTAAACACCTAAGTGGTTAAGGTAAAGATAGGAAGATGGCAAAAAGTTTTTAGCAACAGCTTGTCTAGATGGATGTGCAGCAGCACAATAATTGTTGTAGAATCTAGGGGACGTGCTGAAGGCTATCTTTATTTTCAGAGGAGGGTGATCATTAAAATGATCAATGGTCATATAGTTATTCTGGTGTGTTGTTGCTGATGTTTTCACTGTAAAAAAAAAAAGAAAGAAAAGATTGTGCTCTGGTTAAGACACTTCAGAGGTCAGAATTGCAGAAGGCATAGGAAATTCCTCTGAATTAATTCAATAAATTAAGAAACAACCCTTTACCCCCAACCTTTAACCCAAAATTAATCCTAAAGAAATTAATCTCACATTCTAAGAGGATTGATGGCTTCAGCAAATAACAATCTGGTACTGAAACATTGTGTTTAAAAAGGATATGTACAAACTGAGTCTTCATTTCTGGTTGATTCAGGAAGTGGAATCCAGTCTGTCTGGTTTTCTGGTGCCGATCTCCATGTTTTGGTTGAGATCTTTTCACGTTGCTTCTGGAGCATGACACACATTTTTAGTGGCCTATAACCTTTACGTCTGAACCGTTGTAGGAAGTACTGGAGAGTTCCCTAGGGACTGCTTTTCTTAACCTTTGCCATTTGTAGCTCACCAAGCATCTCACACAAGTTATGTAGTGATAATGAAAATGCGACGGGCTGTACAATATGCAACTGTATTGTTAATGTCATATTCTAAAGCTACAACTGAGAACTAATAGAAGCCTGAATGGAAAAACATATACTCATTAATACGTACTTGATCTATTCAATCTTAGGACAACTGACTCTGCTTAATGTTTGGATAATAGCAAGCAACCTCTTTGATTTGGTGCTGTTGACTGCTATTGAGAAGGAATCTTAAAATAGGGCTAATACTGACATGAAAAGAAACAAAAGCACAAGTGACTGTTTCTGAAGAGCCTTTGATTTTTTATTACTTCCTCAAATAGATTGAGCTGTGGAGATGATTCTTAGCTTGATGGCTGCTGACCTCAGGCCCTGTAGTGTATTTCTTCTGTTTTGTCCATTGTGTCAAGATGTTCTGAGTGAAAACACAGAAATGGGGCTAGAACCCAGGTCAGACTTCTGACTGTAAGGACATATTAAAAAATATTGCTTGCCTGTAAGTTTTATTAAAGCCAAAAAATGCAAAGGACAAATTTGCTTAATTCATGCATAAATAAACAAACATATAAGGACACTCTAGTTCATGCAGAAGATAAATAGCATGAAAAATCTTCATCAGGACAAAGCTATTCTTTACAGAACCAATCATTTTGCTGATAATGAATTCCTTAGTTGCTTGTAGGGAGCTAAATATTGCACAGATATCAGTTATGGATCCGACAGGTAGCTAATGAGAGCTGCATCTTAAAAGTCATACTGATACCTGCTGTTCTCATCTGGCTGATCTTAAAGAGTTTCTCCTATAGACACATCTGTCTAATGGTGCTATGGGAGCTTGTAGAGAAGTTTTGCAGTAGCTTGAATGTAAAATTCATAAAAACATCCCGCGGCAGAGTTGTTCTCATCTCCCTGTAGGGCCACAGTAAAGTGAATTCTGACCAATAGAAGTGGTATATAAATGCATTTTTATCACTAGAGGATGGAGTCTGTAGAATTTAAGACATTGATCTCTCTTCTGTCCTTTCTACCTCTGTCAAAATTGTAAATGCACCAGAATACAAGGATTCTTGATCTTTCGATTCTCTACATCTCTGACCAAAAGGCAGCTGTTTAATTACACCAGAAGTCATTGTCTTTGACTATAGAACAGGGAACTGGAACACTGAGGGCATCCAGTAGCAAATTACAGCTAGACTGCATTCTGATTGGTTCTTTATTTCGCCATGAGAATTTTCTACTAGGAAAAGATTTGAAAAGAAGGGTGGAAAATAAGGAAACTACTGAAGATATTTCTGTATGTACATATACTGTCTCACCAAGTGTCTATGGAAGCAGTATAAAATAGCTTCTGTCCTGCACAAGGACTTTCCAGATAAAATCTACATCTATTGCTGCATGTTTGACCTGCAAATTCAGTTCCTGCTCCTTTGGTGCCTTTAATTTTGTGTGTAAATTAGTTCATCTTTAGTTTTCCTTTCACCCTGATAAAGATAAGGGAAGAACTTCTCCAATCCTCATTGGAGATTGATTGCATTAACGCAGAGGCGCAGCAGTGATCACAGTACCCCACCCTGCTCTACAGAGCTGCTAACAGAATTGAATAATACAGCTTGTATGGTTTATATCCCATTTTGTATGGGCATGTGGTGAGAAGTCTGACTGCTCCTTGGTGAGAAGTCTGACAAACATTTACTTTGTTTCAGACTGAAAAAATATAGCTTTAATAGTCACGTCATTTGAGGAAAAAGGAGTTTGCATGGATGCCCGGAGCTCTGGAATTCCTCTTTGTGTGTACATGTGATATGTACTGCATGGGAGAAATTGATCTCCTTGAGCCAGTTACTGCATGAAGCTATTTCTGATTTTCATAAACACAGTTTTAACCAGATTCAGGAGTAATATGTATAGATAACATGAAATGTCACCAAAAGCCAGATGTTCAGCTGCTCTGTGATGACATTGACCCTGCTGAGGGCAATGAAATAATTCCAGTTTATACAACTTAATATTGAACTCTAAATTTTTATCTACAGTAAGAATATACAGTCAGCCCCCCACCCGAGTACAGGTAAACTCCAGGCATCATCCCAACTATTGTTTTAATGGGTATTCCAGGCTGTTTACACGCTGAATTTCTTGGTTTTTCTCTCTTACTAGTGTTGGAGCACTCGTGGGCCTGTCGATAGCAGCAGTGGTCCTCTTCGCTTTTATCATCACTGTGTGTGTTCTCTGTTATTTGTTCATCAGCACGAAGCCACGCAGCAAACTGGATACTGGTTTAAGCTTACAGATGGCAGGTAAGACGAGTTGTTATTGACATACATTATCTCCTGCAGAGGAAAAGCCTTATTCTGTCTTTAAGTGGATGTGGAGGAATCCAACAGCATTTATTTTCATTCTGGTAGGTCCTCAAGATGTAGTCAAGCAATCCTGCTGGTTTACTTTCTGAATGAAATCTGTACTAAACTCAAATAAAAAAAATTCAAGGCAAGCTCAATATATTTATTTAGTAATAGGAAGAGCGTAAAAAAGCCCAATACTGAGTAAGGGTGCAACAAATAAATCCCTTTATCAGGAAGAGGCTTAATCAGTTAGTTGCTCTGGATTCCTGTCAAGAGTACATAAACATATAGAAGTGACTTCATGCTAGAAATAGGAATCTCAAAAGAGATTTTAAGTGTATTTTTTTTTTTGTGACAGGGAGAGGTTATTCTTTTTTTCTTTCTTCCTGATTCAGGATCTAGTCTTTGAAATCTAAGACTCTTTGCTTCAGTCCCAGGAGTCCATACCTTTGTTCCCAAACTGCATTGGCAGATGTCTGCAGGAACAGTGCGTGTAGCCAGTGCTAGGACATATGGTGTGGAAAAACCTGTGGCTGCTGCTCCATTTCACTACATTTGTGAAATCTGTCTGCAAGTTTTGATGGTGGGATAGAGTGTGATAGGTTTCACCCTTTGTCTTGGACTTCATAAATGTTTTAATGGAGCTTCAGTAGTTCAATCAGTA